>JABFQA010002615.1:0-10973 GCA_022817065.1 Probaryconus sp. ZL-2020
AAATTTCAATTTCCCCCACCACTTCTTCAAAATTTCCTATATAAAGAGCTACAAATGTAGTCATTATTAACAGTCTTAAATTCAACATGGACAAACTTACAGATCAGACTCTCATTCAATTCTATGAGCCATACTTGGACAAATGTATAGAAGAAATAGAAAGCAAAATTAGGAAATTCAATAAGAAGCAAAGGAGATATAAACATTACACAGAAAATTATAAAAGGAAGCTGAAATTAATAGAAGATGACAACGATTTTACATTTGTAAGGCCAGAATTGGTCCAAATTAAACACAATTAAATTTTAAAATGAAGAATCTTCATTAAACATTATTGTATCTATGAGCATTGAAATAAACTCTGTTTAAAATAAAATTCTCTATCTTATAATTTCATTCAATTTATACCAAATAATATTCCTGTATTTAGAGTATCGTCTAAATACACATATTTACAAATAAGATGCAGGTATCGCTGCATACGTATAAAGTCCCCTCAACATAAAATTTAATCTAGTATAATTCGAACGCTCAATTCAAAACGAATCCTAATTCGTACGTCATTTACGGAAAAAATGGATACCAGTGATTATCTGGATTTGGGTCTTAGTGAGGAGCTCGAAGAGTTCCTGGATTTGGAACTAGCATATGACCCCGAACATCCAGAATTAAATTGTGAAATAAGTGACCAGTTCCTGGATACACTTAGTGCCCCGGAGTACATTCCAACCCCGAAGGAGAATCTGCCTTCGACTTCGGAGAGTCCCAATTTTGATGAAGAACTCCAGAAGCTAATAAAACAACTGGAGCTTGAAGGGAAAAATCAGGTTGGTAATCCTATTAAATCTCATCTGAAATATGAGAATAGCTGCTTAAAAAAAAAAAAAAAAAATCATTACTTTTCTTTTGTGTTTGTTGAAGGAAACCGTTCTTACGTCCCAAAATCCGCCTCTGAAAATTCCAATGGAATTAGACGTTACAACGGACCAAAGTTCCTTCAATGAACCGGTCATGTGGGACCCAACAGCGGTGGAGACGGAAAAAACTCCATTTTATGTCATGGTCAGGGCTTTTGGAATCCATTTAAAGGTCCCCATAAAGGCCAAAAATAAGTTCCGCCAATGGAAAAAATGGTCCCCGGTGGGAAAAATAGTCCTTCGGTGGGACAGGAGGAAAAACCTACAAAAAGCTAAATTAATAAGAAACAAAAAATTGTAAAATTAAACTACAATAAAACAGTTTATATTTTGGTTAATTAAAAACTTAAATGTATTCCTTTTGATCCCTCTGGAATCAAGGTGGCCGGTATTTGTTGGATATTTGACCCACAATTTATTAAATTGTCCAAATGAAAAATTTACAAACAGAGAATCTTCTGTTTCATTTACTTTATTAAATATATTTAAATTATAAATTTGAAAATACAGAAATAATTTATTAAAATATTAATTTCCTAAAGTATAGATTATTCTTGAAATTAATTAATCTAAAATCAAACCTGGAAAACATCAAAATATTATTTGCTGTAATACAATGATCAAGCACTTGCTGGTGGGAGTTGACACTCCCCACCTTTACTTATCAAAAATTTGGCTATAAAAGCCAGCGTTGATGCCGCAACAGTTTGGAACTTTCCCACTATACTTTTCACAGAGTATCTCTGTGCTCTTGGAGTATCTCCAAGTAAAATAATTGAGTGTCTCAATTATGCTAAGGCATTCTTAGCAATTATTAATGCAATTTTTATGTTTTTTCAGGTTCTCTTTTACCTTCCTAAAATTCCACTGAGCATTTCAGTATTTCTTTTCCTAATCAATTTCCTTCTTTTTCTACTTTAGCATTGGAGGATCTCTGGTGCTAAAGTCCTTACCCAACCTTTAGCAAGAATTATTAAAAATTTAAGACCAATTTAGAACAAGAATTTTGTTCTATATATAAATTGGCAATTTTATATGAAATTCAAGTATCTTGAATTTTCTTCTTTTGGATTTCTGAAACAAATAATAAATTTATAAAATCTTGCATAAGATTCAATTGTGAAGATCTAAAATTCTTAAAAGTTTAAATTAATTGATTCCAATTTGAAATAATTATCTTTTGCTTAAAATCTAATTTGATTAAATTAAAATATCAAAGAATTCAAGAATCTTGAATTCTTGTAATTATTTCTAATATCCTTTTTTTGATAGAAATAAAATATTTCTGAAAATAAATTAATTATAATTACTATTAATTTTACATAATTAATGTATAACATTTTGAAATCAATTTCTTGATTTCAAATTATCAAACTATACTTACTTTTAATTGATGCAAGATCAGCTGGCAGTGTGTTGACCTGCAAATCAAAACATTATATCAAAATTACTCATTTTATATTGGAAATCGAATAATAGCATTTCCTAATTTATTTCTTGGAATTTTCATGATAAAATTCCAAGAAATTATGGAATAAATTGAAATTATAACTCTTTTCATGTATTCCAGGAAATAGATTAAAATAAAATAAATGATAGATATTATTTTAATATCAAATTATTGAAAAACTAAAAATTGTAAAAATTAATATGATATGCAACACTATTGTAATTGTACTTATTTATATGTTTATTTATCTTTTGTTTTAATAAATTTTATTTAAAATTTATATGTGCTTACCTGGTGTTTTGAGAACATTATTTATATTATCCTTCACCTTATTAATAATCTAAAAATTCTTTTGGAGCAAAATTCTGAGCAAGCATAATCTTTTAAATCCAGCATTGTTGAGAATCGTCAACAATTCTGAATTCTATTTTCAGGTCAACTTTCATGAACAAATTTTTTCTTCATAATTTTGAGGCGATTTACAACAAAACAGACCAAATAACCACACGATCGGTACAGGCAATCAAAGAAACGCAAACAACCAGCAGAACCATACAAATTTTACACCTAGTACAAGTGGAAACAATAATAGAAACTCAAGACCACAAGATAATTGTAACACAACACCTAACACTAACAATAAAGCTAACATCAGAATGACTCATTCTGAAATGCAGTCTTTAAACTTCGCACCGGCTCGGCGCGAAGCTGCCACGCCGAGCCAAACCTTAACGCGCGTAGAAGAAATCTAATCGCTCATATCTGCCTGCAGACAAATGGTATTATAAAGTCCCCCACAGTAGAAATTCAAGCGCACGAATTTAAAGGAAACTCAGCGAAATTTTTAATTGATACAGGAGCTGAAATAAATTTGATAAATATTAACACATTGAAAGGAGACTCTTTAGCAGATTTTGGCACTATATTTACCCTGCATGGTCTAGGCGAGAGTAAAATTAAAACCGTAGGTGAAACCGTAATTCCAATATACGGGAAAAATGTCCCCTTTCAAATTATTAAAGGTAACTGTCCAACGCAAAAAAGCGGTATATTAGGCTCAAAATTCTTAAGGGACCAAGAAGTTGAAATCTCTTATAAGAACAATCATCTAAAAATAGGTGACAAGTATTTACCATTTTTAAGAGACGAAGTAACAACATTACCCCCTAGATCCAGAACGTTAATGTATGTAAGAACAACAAATCCCGAAAAAAAAATTACCGGCTATTTACCACTCCTGAACGTTCACGAGGGAGTATACCTGGGAGAAGCCGTAGTGCAATCGAAAAATGGTATCGCGTATGTATACGCGTTTAACGTCAGTCCTTCGAGCGTACAATTTGCAACCCCCTGGAACCGTTCGATCACTTCCAAATCACAGAAACTCCATCGCAAAACCACGCGCAATTGAATGTGATCAACACCGTAAAGAAATCTAATATAATTGAAGATGTTGACGCGAAAAGGCTGGCCGAAATACTTGAAAACATGCCGTTAGAACATCTAAATGAAATAGAAGAAGAACACGTACGAAATTTGGTAAAGGATAACACAGACCTTTTCTTTCTGCCCGGTGACGACCTATCAGCAACAGACGTAATTTATCATAATATAGAATTAATCAGTAATAAACCAATAAGAGCAAAATTATACAGATATCCTCCCGTTCACCGTGAGGAAATTCAACGGCAAATTGACGATTTGCTACGCCAAGACATTATTAGACCCTCCAACTCTCCCTTTGCATCACCTTTGTGGATTGTACCGAAAAAACCAGACGCCCAGGGGAATAAAAAATGGCGTCTAGTAGTGGACTATAGGCAGTTGAATGAAATAACAATTAGCGACGCGTACCCATTACCAAACATTTCAGACATTCTCGACCGTTTAGGGAAATCACGATATTTCACAACTATCGATTTGGCTTCGGGTTTCCACCAAATCCCCATGGCAGAAAAGGATAAACATAAGACCGCTTTTACAACCCATCAAGGACTATTCGAATGGAATAGATGTCCTTTTGGCCTCAAAAATTCCCCAGCTACGTTTCAGCGGATGATGGACTCTGTGCTATCAGGCCTACAAGGCACAGAAATGCTCGTCTATCTAGACGACATAATCTATACGCAAGAAAACTGGAAGAGCATAACGGAAAATTTTGTCATCTTGCTCAACGCCTCAGAAGCGCTAAATTACAAATACAACCGAGTAAATGCGAATTTCTGAGGACATCTGTACACTATCTGGGACACGTAATATCAGATAAAGGAGTGCTACCAAATCCAGAAAAAATAGAAGCAGTAAAAGAATTTCCGGTGCCTACTAGCCCGAAGAAAATAAAGCAGTTTTTAGGACTGGTTGGTTATTATCGCAGATTTATCGACAACTTCGCAGAAATCGCAAAACCACTGACGCAATTGCTAAAGAAAAATACACCTTTTATTTGGACACAAGAGAAACATAAATCCTTTGAAAACCTCAGAGATGCTATATGCAACCCTCCAATACTAAGGTATCCTGATTTCGAAAAACCTTTTTCAATTACCACAGATGCGTCCAACTATGCCATTGGTGCCGTACTAAGTCAAATGCATGGTGGGAGAGACCTACCGATAGCATACGCCTCGAAGACGCTAAATGCAGCAGAAATAAATTATTCAACTACAGAGAAGGAACTACTGGCAATAGTTTATGCTGTGGAGCATTTTCGACCTTATCTATACGGGCGAAAATTCACCATTTATTCGGACCACCAACCCCTGCAATGGCTGTCGAAACTGAAAGATCCGACGTCGCGATTGGCTCGATGGAAGGTCAGGCTAAGCGATTACGAATACGAGGTGAAGTACAAGCCAGGTAGCATAAACCATAATGCCGACGCGTTATCAAGAAATCCGGTGGATGCAAAAGAATGCAGAGCATTGCCACTCAACGCGAAACGGCAAAGAAGTACGGCATCTTCCTCCGCTGCTGAGTCAAGCACACGTCGGCCGAAGAAAGTACAGCGAGGGGCAAGAAGTTTGAGATCTACACACCAAGCGTCGGCTGTTTTCTCTTCTGACACCTCGGACGAGGAAACTCAATGCACACCAAAGGAGAGGAAGAGTAAAAACCACGCCCTTGTTAAGGTAAAATCTGATAAAGAAGGAAAATTCGACGCCAGCGAAGAATTACGTAATCAGCCAGGGCGAGTTACGCGCCAAAGGCTGAAACAACTCCTGGAACAACAGCAGTTAAGAAAAACCGCAATGGCAATAAAAAAACGAGAACAGGGAACTTCAAGGAAATCCACGCAGCTCCAAGCACCTACATCCGATACAAGAAGAGACGTCATGCGAAGAATAAGAAATCGAGCAAAAGAACTGCAAATCAAGTCTAAAAGCAGGAAACAAAAAGGCGGTGTAATAAAGAAACCGACGGGCCGAGTAACACGGCAAAAATTGGCGAAATCACAACAACAAGTGATAGCAAGCTCTAACGACATGTCATTGGAAGAAGACGTGCATGAGGAGGAATCGGAAGACTCCGATGATCATCCGATGCCTACTAACGAAACTGCAAGCGATGTAATTAGGAGAATAAACAAAAACATAAAAGGAATAGACGAAAATCGTTTAAACAAAACTCCCGACAAAGATGTCGAAAATAAAATCGAAGAATATAACGATAGTGAACATGCTGGTCTAATAGCGAAATATAAACCTAACCCACAACACTTGCTCGATCCACAAAACTATTCACACTCCCCACGCTTCGACACCGGGCCCACATTAGGCCCCGACAACCCACAAAACGACCCGCTTTCACCCGATGAAGGTCCAAGAGAAATTACCGTCCACCCGGAAGTCCATGCGACAAAGGACAACGTCCAAGTGCCAAGCAAGACCAATAAAGCAGACAAGGACAAAACATGTGACAAACCTAGGATAATTTCAAAATCTTATTTTTATCACAACATCAGATATACCAAGTCACCACTATTAATCGATAATCACCACATTGCCTACTTTACGACAAAAGACGGAAATCTCAACACCACGTTAACAAAATACCTTCAAGACCAGGGACTAACATCTAAAGAGGAAATAATTAATCACAACATTGGCGAGGTAATAATGACAATAAAAGACGACATTATCACTTATGGATTGATAATAAAAGAAACTCTCTCCGACTCTGATCACATGCCGGACATTGGAATTGCATTACTAAATCTAAAATCAATCTTGATAGATAACGAGATAGACAACATAAGAATGGGAATAGATGATGAAATAATAAACAAAAGCCAGTGGGAAACATTAATAAATGCCATTCGCAATCTATACATTGATACAGAAATAGTATTTTCCATAAGCAGTAAGCCGATCCCTTTAAACTACATGAAAGAATCCCGCAACATTAGAGGGGAACAAAGCAATCCTATACAACCACGTTCTTTAAACGACGAACAGCCAGGGTGTTCATTAGCACCTACTCAAACCTTACAACACAGACGCAACGATAGTGACAGCGACGTCGACATGCACTCCGACGTTACGCGCTCACCCGTTAGAAACGACGAAATACAAGGGAGCCCCGAAATAAGCAACGTGGGCAACGCCGTCGCCGACGCATTAGGATCCAACTCACGGCGCTCACCCGATATAACGAACGCCAGTGACCACTCATCCGATATGAGTATAGAGGATGAAGCCACGCAAAGGCATCTAGCAATTTCCCCGCCTTGCCCTCCCTCACAACCATCTCAAGATTCAAGTTCACCTGATAATAATATATACAGCATGATTTTAGAGTCACAAGAAAACATTTTAACCGCATGGGACAATTTGATATTCTTTCTTCCTAAAGACTGCGATGTCAATACCACCATAACGAAACTGTTAATAGAAAAGGAAATTATAAACGGACACGTATGGCAAACAGAAAACCCAGATTTAGGAAATGTGATAACTAACAAAAGAGGAGAACTATATTATTTCGGTTTAGTAGTTAAAGAAACTATAAACGATTCTATGTCAAGCTTTGCGTTGAAAACAGCACTGAGCACTTTACATAAGTTAATAGAAAAATTTAAACTTAAAGATTTCGTCATGCCATACGATTTAGAATTATTAAAACCCACAAATTGGAAGGTTGTAAAACGCATGATTGGTGAGGAATTTCAAAACAAATGTTACACTTTCACAATTTGCAAAAGAGAAATAAAAGTGCCACCACGTGAAATCAGAACAGAAATTGTGAAGGAATACCACTGCTCCACAATGGGAGGGCACAAAGGTGTATACAAAACTTATCACAGAATAAAAAATGACTTCTATTGGAGAAACATGAAAACCGATATCGAAAACTTCATTAAAAGATGCATTCTATGCCAAACAAAGAAGCTGGTGAGGGTGAAAACAAAAGCTCCTATGCTAATAACCGATACACCTTCAGACAGTCTAATAAAAATAAGTATGGACATTGTAGGCCCACTTCCAACTACCGAAAACGGAAATAAGTATATTTTAACCATTCAGGATCTTCTAACAAAGTTCGTGGTATCAGTGGCGTTACCAGAAGCAACTGCAGAAAGCGTGGCAGAGGCCTTTGCCATGAAATTTATTAGTATATTCGGTTCGCCTCATGCAATCACAACTGATCTTGGCCGCTGCTTTGTCAGAAAAATACTTAAAGAATTGTGCCGCCTATTTAAAATAAGAACCTACCACTCAAGCGCCTACCATCCACAATCGCAGGGGAGCATCGAGCGCTTCCACCATACACTAAAAGAGCATCTGAAGTTTTATATTTCAACGGAAAAGGAATGTGATTATTGGCTGCCCATGGCAATCCATTCGGTAAACATCACACGCCACGAAGGCACCGGGTTCACACCTTATGAATTAGTCTTTGGTAAAAAGGCTTTGACACCCGGAAGTTTCCCCACGCGTACCCCTGACGAGATAACATACAGCGAATATTTAGACGATCTAACGACCCGACTCCAAGAGTACCGTATTAATGCAGTTACAAACCTTAATAACGCGAAGGAACGATCCAAACGTTATTATGACAGAAAAACAAATGATAAAGTCATAGAAGTAGGAGATCACGTCTTCGAATTGAAGGGAGATAAGAAAGGAAAATTTGACGACCAATACAGAGGTCCTTTCGAAGTAGTCGAAATCACGTCAAGAAATAATCTAATAATCTCAGACGGAGTTGTGCAGAGAAATATTCACCGAAATAGAGCAAAGCTGGCTCACTTTGGTGAAGTAGATTTGCCATCTTTAGTAATAGAATAAAATGTTAATAAAGAATTAAAGAGAGCATCCAAAGTAATAATTAATAACATAAAATAATAAATCGGGAATCCTCTAAACCCACAAGTAACTAATCGGAAAAGGAACTGCGAACCGTACACGGAAATAACTCGAGCACGAGATAAAAACATAATTCTCAGTATAACCTGCCTTGCATAAAGAATCAAAGCATCAACATATTACTTAAAGATGTTAAAACACAGACTATATGCCTCAAGCAAACATTACAGTTAAATTGACACCGTAAACATACTTTATGGCCTTGCCAATTTTACAATTATTTGGCACTCGCCAATGTCACAATCTTTTAGCATGGCTCTCGCCATTGCCATAATCTTTTAGCATGGCCCTCGCCAGTGCCACAATCTTTTAGCATGGCTCTCGCCATCGCCACTATCTTTTAGCATGGCTCTCGCCATCGCCACAGACATTCTTATCTGGCTCTCAATATAAACGATTCTTTACCGACGCCACAACTAGGCCCGGTCAATTATAAATCGCTAATGAAGTAACAAATAAAAGAAAATAAATATACATAAATATATATATATATATATATATATATACAAAAGTTATTATACGAGTCTTCAAAGACCAATGAAAACAACACGATCACTTTTAACCCCAAGTCCAAAGATCAAAAGAACATATCCTTTCCATTCGAAGTCACTGCAACAATTCGCAAATTGTCTTGACACTTTTGTGAGCACTTTCACACCAAATAACAATGAAAGAAGTACACGAGTAATTACCAAAAACGTCTTTTCGTAAAGACGATCGCAGAAAAACTGAGGAGCTGCATCGATTTAAGTGAATGCTTTGCCGGTTATACTTGTTCCGACTGATTTGCATGAAGCTAAACTCCAATGACCAGGGATACATTAAGCTAGAAAATAGGCTTGTTTGGTGAAAGAACGGGTACCATTGTCAGACCCCCAGCAAAGCGGCTTCTGAACCCCATTCCTTAATACTCGGAAAGGAGTGTGCGAACGTTACAGATTCTGCAGGTATAAGTGACGCTTGCAGGAGATGCTGCACAAACCAGTCACGTGACTCATTGCATCCTTTTGTAACCTGTTTTCAGCTGTACAATCTTATTCACATATAGATGGCAAATTTACCGTTTCCCATTGTATGCTAATTGTTTTGAGTTTTATTTCCTGGTAATTATTAACGTGCAAAAAATGTTATTAACTCAATATACAAAGTTTGCAAAAAGTAAATCGATCGTTCGATTAGTGTCAGATAAATATGTAAATATTGAAGATAGATAAATATACCGACCTACAAAATTTTCTGAAATTGCAAAATTCAGAGAAACGAGGAATTTGTATAACAAAAAGATCTCTATATCACAAAACATTAGATGATTAAAGCCAATGCAGTTAATCAGTAATTTATAATTCCATTTCGTAAATGAAATAACAATCCATTAATGGTAAGTGGATTTACATGACATATTTACAACTGCAAGTTGATTATTCTATATATAATTAATTTGCCCTTAAGAACTAATTACCTTGTTTTGAGTAATAACGACAATCATCTTCTCATATTATGTCAACACTCTACATGAGGTATAAGCATCATAATTAGTAATGGAAACTATTAGCTATTTGTTATGTTGTAACAAAATTATTTATTTGCAATTTTGCAAAAAAAAAAAATAATAACAATTACAATTTCTAATTCCTGATGCTTTGAATGCATTTCAATTCCAAATTTTTGTGTTGCTAGATATGATAGATTAACACTTTTTTCGACAGATAAATAAAATTCTTGCTTCGAGCATCGGATGTTTTCTTTCCAGTACACGCATGATTCATCATTACAAAACGTCTATCGCAGATGGTATCTAAAGAATATCCTGCCAATGACAAGGTATTAATGCTTGATCTTGAACAAGAATGTGGTTGAAATCTGTTTGACTGCCCTTTGTATTGGTGCGCCAACACATCCAAGCATTGTGCTCTCGAATATCTCTCAGGCATCGAAATATCGATTTCTTATGACATGTTTACAGTATGCATGATGTCTCAAAGATATCACAACATCGGAGAGATATTGTATCAATTTGCAGGACAAATTTAGTTAGGCAGATACATAATTCGTCCATATGATAATTTGACAATAAATTTCAGAGAGGGAAAATTTATCATTACTGACAATGTTAACGTCACATCACTTGAAAAACAATGCTTAATTGTTTTCTTTTGTTTTTTGATTTTTGTTTTTTTGTTTTTTTTCTTTTTTTTTTGTAAAGATCGAAAGAATGGAAAACTCTTGGAATTTAAAATT
>JABFQA010002616.1:0-10973 GCA_022817065.1 Probaryconus sp. ZL-2020
TACAGTCTTGAAATTCTCTATTGCTCATTTGAATCTGACTGTTAATATAACGATCTAAAAATGATTAACATGTTGAGCACAGTTATTCCAGCAAAACATTTGCTAGGTATGAGCCTGCGTTTTGCATTCTAAATGAATAAATGTTTGCTTCCTGTCGTGTGGAAAAATTGCCAACAACGCAACTCTGAAACGAGCAACAGTTGTAACAGTACAGTCCACTATTCAAAATGTTTTTGATTTTCACAAATGAAAAAATTTCTTGACAGCTACAAAAGACAACAAATTTTTCAATTTGTTTTACGATGAAAAAATTATAAAATAAAAGAAGGTTTATTTGTTGCAACAAATAAATTGAAATCTTATTTTTCATATCATCATATGATTTTTATAAATAATCAAAAGGAATTCATTCTAAAAACGATATAATCATATTATACTTAATTCATAACAATATAAGAAATGGTAAAAAAAAACTGCAACAACTTTACGTACGTATTAAAATTGGCAGTAGAAACTTAATATTCTAAATACCAAAAAAGGGATTAAAAAAAAAAAACAACCCCAAGTTAAACAAAAAGTCGACTTCCTGGAATAAATAAGATCCCTCTAAAACTGAAAACGTAAATTATCGTACTGAGTGCACGTTTCTTGAATCCAGCAACGTGGATTGGAGTCTTGAGGATCGCGGAGCAACGCGTGACGTGCTCTCGACGTGATATCGAATCTTTCTGCTCCCCACCAGTATCTGAAAGCTATTACCCCTCATCCGCCGACGTCCCCACCAAAAAACCCCCATAGGAAACCGGTCTCCATGGTGGGGACCAACGTGATCTCACCAGCGAAGGGAAATTGTAAGGCACGGGTTGAGTTGAATTCGCGCCCCCACCACACCATTCCAAGAACCACCCCTACACTCTCTCTCTGTTCGTCTCGCTCCCACTTTTACCCCGGGGTATCCTTCTCCCCTTTGCACATTGCGCGCGCAATAATTTGAAGGGCACCTTGGTGGGGGGGGCATAGGAAGCGAGCGTGGATGGTGGCGCCGTCTGGCGAAAGCCAGGACACCGGCGTTCGGAACACGGTAGGCAGAAGTTGTCGACGAGAATCTGCGGGAGGGTGTCTTTGGCGGGGTTGCGTCGCGGAGAGCAACGACGACTGACTTCCTGGTCAGCCGCCGATTGCAGAAAAACCAGCTGCCCCGGCATCTGGTTTTCCTGGTCAATTGACTGGTCGTCGTTCTGCTAGCTGGTTGTTGGCTGACTGCCTCTGTCCCGGTGGTGGGGTTCGCGATCTCACACTCTTCCACTCGCTCTTTCTCTCTCGTTCGTGAGCCTCTGTCCCGATCATCGAAGAGGGCGAGGGCGCGTTAGACAGTGAGCACACGCAGAACGTCAGAGTGACTCGGAAAGAGCGGGTGGCAGTTCCTCCAGAAGAGGAACGTTGCCATGGCGGGGCGGATGCCGGCTTACATCGCCGCGATACCGCGTCCGATCGGCCAGTGCATACTCGGCTTCAGCGTCATCAGCATCTTAGTCTAGTTTCCGTTTATCAGTCATAAAGCCAATCGTGATCGGGCCTTAGAATAAATCACCCACGAAGCACATCGCCACCGAAACCACCTCGTGTGTTCGTTGTTTACCCGATCGAGAACCCACCATCATCAGACGATGTGCTTTTTATTTATCCATCTCGGTTTTCATCCAACTGGATGCAACGGATGGTGTGATTACGTGCGTCTGCGATAAACTTACGACTATTCCATCCAATTCTGCTCGATTAATAACACAGGCGTGAATGTCCGAGGGCTTCCTTCGAGTGCGCTAAGTGTACAATTGTATAATGTGGAATATCAGTGAGGAGAATACGGACTCCGAGATTCATTGCGGCTAGACATTCTAGTAGATTCGAGTCGTTTCAAGTAGTTAGAGCAATTAACAGTTTCAAGTGACGAAAGTTCAGGCCACGACTTGACTTGTTAAAGGTAAGGAATTCTACTTTTTTTTTTTTTTGTTTTGTTTATTCACAAAAAGGTATATCAATGAACTTCAGTTTGTACGTTGCTGGGGTTTTGAGTGAGAGCTAAAGATCTCTTTCCTCTTTGCGACTGACGATGCATCTCGAAAGTCACTCATCCACCTTGTCAATCACCGAAGGCGTGTTTGTGCTATTATGCGGATTTAACGTTTGAGCATTTATTGTGGCCGAGTGCTCCGTTGAATCATCCTCATTGACAAAAAAAGGAAACAGAGGATGCCACGCGAGCAGGTAGAACTTCGGAGCCAAACCATACGTTTTGTCCCGCAAATGAAAAGCCCGAAATAAGAGCATAAAGGAATCACGCCTCTTCCGACCATTTCATTCGGGCAGGTCTTTGAAAGCGGCGATCACCGTTCCCTATAGAACACGACACTAAAAGATTATTACCCAATAACGATCGGCTGGTTAATTTTTCTTTCAAATACTCGTGTTTCCTGTTCGTTCAATTACTCTGATTCGGTAACCTTTACCTCGGCGAACGAACGATAATCAGTGAAACAGAAGGCGAAACGATTTTTTAATTAGATTAAAGTATCAGAGAATAATAATACACTGGTAAAAGTAAACGCGACCATTGATAAGCTTCGAGGACAGAAAAAGTAGTTGGTATTTTCGACTTCCCACGGTAGCCCAAGGGAAATATCGTAATGTTTGATTATTGCTATTTACTAATCTTATCGTAAAAGCCTAATGAGCGAGAAACAAGAAAATAACACAAAGTAAGGTATCGCTCCGAGAGGTTGACGTATCAAGGAGAATGTTAATCGCACGCGATCGAGTCGTTACAGAGAAATATCCAAATAATATTTCTTCTTCAAGGTTTTCAACTTTGCGGCTTGGAAAAAGTTGCTCGAGGAAATAACCGCGGTTTCTTCTCGATCATCGTAGTGCAACTATCATTGTGCAACGCGTGTGCAATTTTCTGTCGGCGTGCAAGAAAAACACGAGTCATCGGTAGGAGCGAGATCGAGCACCATCCGACGGACGGAGCACCATCGACCGTCCTCGCGGGTACCCTTCTTATTGCTTCTTGACGCCTTTATTTGTCCTATCAATACAAACGAAAGGAGACATTAAAACACCTGCAGCTTCCCGAGGGTACGAAAGCAAAGGATACGACGCACAAGACCCAGGATCTATTTCACGTCACGTACCTGAATTCCCCGCCGTTACATGATCTAACTATTATTTGCAGAATTTGTGGTCTAGTTCTTTCTGCAAATTACTTTCAAACACAATAATTTTGGTCGATCGGTATCAAGAATGTTTTTTTTTTTGTTTCTTCTTCAAACTATTTTGACGGAAGATTCCTTCTTGTTTTTCAAGAGATCGTTTTAAAGGCTTGTATCTAATGATCAATCAAGGGAATAACGAATTGAAACACGAGTCTAGTTCTCACTGTGAAATTGCCTCTGAGAACACGGGTAGCATAGTTTTTTCTTCTCCGGCAAACGACATTTTAATTGGCGGAAATTACTAACGGTCCAAATTAGGCAATTACCAGGAGCATTTACTCGGATACTTTGCCCGCATGAATTCAAGTTAGCGCAATTAACGCGGTCCGAGACAAACGGCAGTGCTCTGCACCCGCTCGTGTGAAATTTCTGCTTTTCACGGGAATCGGCGCGCGCTCGGGGCCTTGCCTTTAATTGCTTTAAACGACGAAAAAGATGACCTGAAAAGCTACTTGACATGGACGCAGACGAATGAAACGTTATGGCGTTTAAACGAGCCAACTTTTTCCCAAGTCGAGTCGCGGCAAAACGATACCTCAATCCTGAAATGAAAAAATTACCCCGCTTAAAGCTAAATTGAAATAAAGAGAGTTTCACGTTTTTTTTTTTTTCTTTCTTATTATTTGCTTAACAAATGACGAAAAGGGAAAGCTGCTTTTTATTTGCCATCCATGAATTTTTCCTTCTGGTCGTTATTGTAACGAGGTTAAATCTAAAGTATTTGCTCAGCGATTTTCCAGCAGCGCGAGGGCTTCAGTGAATCCTCCCTGAGCAGTTGGAATATTTTAACGATATCAGGTAAACTAATTCGAAATTTGAATTTGAAAAAAAAAACAACACACACTGGTGCTTTTGACAGAGTGCGAATTGAAAAATCATTCGACAAGCATATGCCGTCGTGAGAAAATATAAAACTGCATGATGCAAATAAACGGAAAATGTAATTCACGGTCGTTCTCACGCGAAGAGAAAGGGACGAAGAATAATAATGGGCCGAGTAGGTAAACCTTCGGAATAAAATTCCGCGCGAATAGATGAGTATTTTGACGTTCACGGTTAAAGGGTTAAGGCGGAGAAGGTCCCATCTGTGTCACGGAACGCGCATACTCATCCGCGTGTGTACTCGGAAGCCATTAGTATCCCCGTCCTATTATAATATAACGCATGGCATATCGGTCGGTGCAATATATTATTCCGAAGGCAACGGGAAAAGAAAAGGGTTGTGTTGTGGCTGCTGATATTTTCGACGGGAATCTTTGCATTTTGTATCCATCCAGGCTATGCGCGTACCAGTGTATGTCTGTGAGTATGCGCGTGTACGTGTACTGGTGCATTGACTCGAATCTAAAAAGTGCAACAAAGTCGGAGGTTTACTGTCAAGAGACTGACCGACAGCGGGCCCGAAATACATGGTCATCAATTTCTTAAAATTGGAGCCTTAAGTTTCATCGGGGTCGACGGCTGGAAGAGTGGAAGAGAGGAATTAAATGGAATAATTTGTGGGGCTACGATCCCGCGTGCCCCCCCTCCCCCCTCCCCCTTCTTGCCTCCTCGCGCCTCATCCCGGTTTCTCTCCTTGATGCGATTATAATGGCCGCTCGGGTTACCAGGCGGCTCTCGATCACATAACCCCCGAGATGAGATTAAAAAAAGGGGGCGGGAGAGCCGCCCGAAAAATAAGAGGCGCGCTGCAAAATAAGAGCAGATAGATAAGTAGATAAATCGCGTCGGAATAAGCGGGTCCGGGGTTCAGAATCGCAGGAATGCCTCGAACGGAATTGCGCGCGGGGACAATTTCTCGAGCGGGAATATTTAATAAGAAGTTTAGCTCGCATGCTTTCTCCGCGTCGACAGAAAAAGACTCGAGAGCGAACCGGGCCCCGATACGCCCATAATAGGCCGGTCCGGTCGCATCAAACTGAAAAAGGAAGGAGTAGAAAGAAAAAAAAAAAAAAAAAACCGTGCCTATCACTACGAGTCGATTCGCCACTTACGGCTTTTCCATTCCCATTCATTACGCTCGCCTTCTACGCCCTTTTCGCGTTTCTGAAATCATTCTCGATTCTTATTTGCGATCCCATAATTCATCGTCTCGTTGTTTGTTATCGCTCTTCTAATGCCGCTTGTTTCTCTTGTTTCAGGTGTCGGTGTTTAATTGACCGGTCATTGCTGGCAGCACGGTAAGAAGCAACTCGATGGAATTTCAGTAGGGAGATTTGACTCTTTTTCGAAATTCTTTTTTTTTTTTCTTTAATTCATCGGAGATACTTGAGCGAATGACTCAGACGAGTTTCTAAGAATGTTGTCCAACGAAATGAATAGTCCTGTTTGACTTGTTCGTGGAACATAATAACTGAAAGTTGGAATTTGACGGAGTCAGGAGATGACTAAACATCCACCGCTGCGGGGAATCTTCTTTCGCATACCTCGCGTTGCTTTATACGCGCGCGTTCGATATGTTTGTTCCTACTCAAAAATACCTTAACCGTCTCATTTGCTTCAGACAAATCGCCTTTGACAAGGGCATTTCCTGTCTGATTAATCAATTCGTTTCAAACGACTCGTGCAGTCAGAAATTTCAATTAAATCTCAAACGTGCAACTTCTGTTAACGTTTCTTTTTTTTTTTTTTTTCATCGTAAATTAGAATTTTAAACACCGATTAGAAAAAATCTTGTCGTACTTTTTCTATATGTTCTCAACAATCGCAACAACAGTCTTCAATATTTCATAATAATAGTGATATAATTTCTCAATTTACACGTTCAATAGATTTAAATTGTAAAGGGGTTGGGGTAAGTGGTTGAAATGGAGATTAGTTTCGATGATGTTTCAAACAAAATAATTCTCATCAGAGCATAAAATAATCATAACCATTTGATACCGTTTATGAAGTTCGTCTTTACACTCCCTGAAAAGCAAACGACAATAATTGCCAACTAATAATAGGCACAATGCGTGCAGGAATATCATTTGAAGTTATTCAGAACAATTTTCCGAATTGATTGAAATAATTCAACGGTCCTCGGGAGAGTAACTTTTCCTAAAATCAGAGGCAATATTGAAAAGCAATCGTTCTTCTGACTGAAAACACCGCCTTTGTAAAAATAAATGCACAAGTTTAATTGTTCGTGTGTCTCTCTTGTTATCTCGAAGTTATTTTCAAGAAAGGTCAATGCGTATCGACAATCAACACCACTGGGCATAATGAATCAGAGTCCTTTGTAATCGCAGCCAATGACTCAATCGCAAGACAAAGGCGACTAGGAAAGAGTGGCGCAAGATGTTTCGAAATGCTGCTGCTGCAGAACGAACGTGCATAAAGATAAGAATTTATGCTGCTCTTTATCGCATTCACCACGGGGCCAATGACTCTAGGAGTCACCTGGCGTCGTCACAATTGCGCGTAGCTCACGCAGGGCATAAATTACCGTTACTTCCTTCGGACAAGCGGCAACAAATTTTCCCGAGGATGCATGCGCTTCACACTCGCCCTTCGTTTGCTAAAACTTATCCGTAAATAATATACTTTGTTAATGTTTAATTAAGTCAGCAAAATCGCGAATGAATTATTGGACTAATAATTGGAAAACGATCTTATAAATAACGGCGGCATCGGAATTCACTGTTAAGGGACAGGCATTAATTAAATGACGTGTGTAGATCGAATCAGGAGGACCTCCCAGATCGCGCAAGTAGACATTAAGTTATAATTGACATTGCAAAAATCGTAAGATCGTGTTATTAAGTGATAACGATCGTTCGCTTCGATTCGTCTTGATTCGACAGTGCGCAGTTATTCCTCGATTAAAGACAGCGCTCGGAAACTTTACGGAATGCGTTTGGAATTAAATTTACGACAGTGTATTCGTGTCGCGCTGACGAATATTATTAGAAGAGTCCAGGGTTATAAGAAGCACGAGTCAATTAATATCGGTGGGGGAAAAAGGAAGACGAAGAGGAGAGAGAGGTAGAAGATAGTGGCGAAAGAAGAATGAACGGAATTGATGACCACGGGGGTTAATTGAACGAACGAGGAGAATTCTTAGCAGATAGCGAGGTGCTTTTGAAGTCGAACCAAATGCTGTGCCGGCTTTTGAGTTCCTTCGAAGGTGGTCCCAGAACGCCAGAGTCAGATCGTGCTCGATTATCGGCTGTTCTTACCATTTTTCATCGCCTCTCATTTTTGTCTTTATCCCAATTGCGTTAACGAATCGCTTTGTTCAATTGAAATTGTAATTGTCCTTGTCTGATTTTGTACTCTCTCCAACTTTATTCCTACAAGTGTAAAACATTTGTAAGTCCGTAAAAGTGCAAGAAGGAATAATATAACGTCGAGCTTGATCGAGGAAGTAATTCCCGTTGATAAATGAAGCGTACTGTAAGTAGAATGCAAATTGTCTATGAATAATGAGCTTACGAATGGCACGTAAGTCGGAACGCGCATTCCCCGTGTTCCTAAATGCGCCTATAAAGGGCTATAACAGAGACCAGTCGATGTGAAATCTCACCCCGTGTGTCGCGAGGTCACAGCACAGCCGGGCCCCGATCAGATGGCCTCGGGCCTGATTTGCATGCCGCCTTTGCCCCAGGTGTCCCGGAATTTGCATGCGAAAGGGTGGCGCTCCCAGACCCCGGCTCCCTTCTCCCCGTCGTGCCCCCGTGCTCTCTTCTTCCACCGAAAATTCTATCTTGCTCGTCGCGTGACACTGTCCTTCTCTTTCACCCTCGCGTTTTCATTCGCGTTTATGGGTTACCGGCTCAGCGTGACGCATCGTTAACATTAAAGTTTCGTTAATGCGAAACCTACAACCTTTATTCATCGCGGCGTAATTGCAATTCGCCAATTCTCGGCGTCCACTTTGTTTGAGATTACGCGACACGTGCTTCTCAATATTTTAAGTCACCTTGAAGAATCGCGAATCTTAACGTTTCGATGATGACATTTCAGAAGATGGGTCCCGTTGATAGCTCGTTCCTGATACGCAACCAGTAGATTCTAAACGTTGGTAATTCGATGCTGTTTAAACATAATGGTTAATTATAATGGTAACCGTATCCTCGATAGCAGATACCATTAACACTGGGAACAGAATATGCTAATGCGGGTGAAAACGCGTAACCCCTCTATAACGATGAATCGTGTTTACACGAGGTAACAGCTCGGCGTTTGGCAGACCCTTTCGCGAGGCGAGAAATCACCCTTTTGATCTACCCAAAAGGGAAGCGAAGACATCGGCGCGTTATACTAATATTTGTCTGAACAGTCGTGTCTGCAGATGCCCCTCGACGCGAAATAACTCTTGGGAACCGTCGTCAGATTCGGGGAGTTTAATCCACGAGACATTTCCATAAACAGTCTTCGGTCGCCTTGGTTCGAGGGCCAGTTGTAAAAACGCGAGGAATTGCGACGAGGCTGCAGAAAATTACGGGGAATGCGAGAGGCGTTCACCAAGAAACGCATGCTTCATTGAATAGCGCGTCGTTTATAAGGCAGTTTTTGCGCGCATGTAACATTGCGAATTCGTTACTCCGAAATTACGTGAAGGCCAGTCGTAAAGATTCCACCAAATGAGAGGGCTATCGTTAACTGCGCGAAGTGGCCACTTCGAGTCACGCGAGATTTTTATGAAATTCCTTTTCTTCGAATAAAAAACGCGATGATGATATTCTTTTTATTTTTGTTTTGTTTTTGTTGCCGTTGCTGTTGTTGTTTAATTCAAGCACATAAAGTTGGCAAAAGAATTTAATGCAAATATTGTCAGCAGGTTGACAGTGAACAGGTGAGAACGGCGGCGAAAAGGATCGGCATTAAACATGAAAGGATATCGTTTATTTACCTCGAGGAGGAGAGACGCGTCGCCTCAGAAACAGGGGGGCGGTTGCGGGCGTGGTGCGCGATAAAAATGGCGTTCCGCAGGAACGAGGGTGGCCCTTTTATTCGCGCATAAATGCCTTGTGTGCGATTCATCCCTAACACACCGCCTATACTGACAAGCCACACACTCGACACGCGCTACCTATCTCCCGCTATGCACGAAACACCCCTGCAAGGCTGACTGATTATGCTGAGTTTGTGTATAATAGACAGCCGGACGGACGGACCGACGACGACCGTTGCAAAGAAGAAGGACGAACGGATCGAAGGCTGAATTGATGGGACGCTTGCCGTTGACAGACTTTATGGGGTTTCGCTATTTTCTCAGCTTCCTTCCTTTCGTGTTTTTTTGCCGTCCTCCATTCGGGGCTTCGCTCCCAAGTACGTTAGCAGTCTAATCAAATACTCGCGTACCTGATAGCTTTCTCTTGTTAAAAAGATTATTATTCAATGGGATTAATTTTGAGAAACGATAAAACCTTGATTGGATCCTTCCTCTGAGTGTTTAAGCCATTGTTTATCGATCGTTGACAGATTCATTGGATTAAGTTGCTTTTAGAAAGCGATACTATTTATGAAAGATATTTAGAAATTCGATCCTTTCGTGGTTATTATATAATGAATGATTGATAACGATTTTCCGTTGATAGTCTTTTTATGCTGTGCTTGTAGTTTGATAAAGATTCGATAGAGATTTATGGAAGATATTTTATTCGCGCGGTAAATATCGTGCAAACGTTTTTTCAAATGTTGAAAAAAATAGTAGCAATATATGCAAACGGATGAATTTCATTTTGCGTTTCGAATCGGCTCATTGAGCAGCATAGTTGAATCGTGAAAATTGCCCGGGGAAAAGGAAGAGCATATAAAAATGGAGAAAATAAAATACACGGGCTAACTGAAAATCTATTTCCTGCAGGTGCAATATAAAGCGGGCCCGCTGGTTGGCCAGCCAATAAACTGATCCAAATCGCTCTCGTATGCTCGAATTGTCGATATCCCGCGAAATGTCCGATCATTTCACGCTCGTATATCACGAATGCTTCTGGTATATCAAATATACATACGCGTACATGCATACGCAAACAAAAGGATAAATCATGGAACAACAATTGATCTATTTTCTTGCCGCTTTAACGCATCGCGATGCTCTTTTTCAAAATGAATTTAGTTACACGAGTGGCGTTTGATTGTTGCGAAATTATTTCAACGGTTATATTATTATTACAGATGCGATACACGTTGATGATATAAGTTAGTCACCAGATAAGTATGATTGAAATAAAATAGACATTGGTATTCACGTCGGGTTGTACAAGTGCTTTGTTTGTGACTGTAAGTATAGATATGCGTACATTGTATGCACATGCATCTACGTGGAAATATTTTGTACAGTATCAAACAAAAATATTAATTTACAAAAACTCCAGTAACATCTAAATAAGGTAATTTTTTAATTTCCTTGTTTGACGGTAAATTACTTTTTATCTGATTGATAGAGTTGATTAAAATGTAAATGAAATGCATTGGTCACTAAATTTCATTATGTAAAATATATTTGATAGATATGGACATAAAAGGATAGAAAATGATTATTTCCTTTTAATGGAAACATGAGTGTGCCAAAAATGAGTCATGCCAAAGCTGTATTTACCACGAAACGATCGTTTAAGTATGGAAATGATTTTCGTCTATTTTTCTCGGTTTAATACTCATATAATTAATTATTATATGAAATATGAGTTTTGCAATAAACATTCGTATAATGATGTAACGTGAATATTTTATTTGAATAAATAATTATGCATGAGGTAAAGTGCAAAT
>JABFQA010002617.1:0-10973 GCA_022817065.1 Probaryconus sp. ZL-2020
TAGTAATTGACGTCTAAAATACAATCTATAAAGACAGAAATGTTTTAAAATGTATAAAGAATCGACGATAAAGGGTTTTATTGAACAAAAATTAACAAAATCATAAATTATTGTCATAAATAGCTTTTTCAGCTTATATTTTCTACTTTATCGGTAATTTTATTAGATTTTCTTCAAAAACTCTAATTGCTAAATAACTTTAAAACTGTATGTTTAAAATACAAAAAAAAATGATAGAATTTCTTGAAATAATATGTATAATCAATCGAAGTTGCTGAAAATTAGGAAAAAACAACTTTTGGCGGGAAACTGAGAATTCAAACTTCATGCTCTGCTTTGACATCCTCTTAAGAAACAGCATTTGAAGTTGGGATTTTTGAACGTGATCAGGTAAATGAACTTCGTGGCGAGTGGAAGAAAAATAGGACGCTGAGCTTTTGATTCCGACTATCGGGTAACTCAATTACTCAGCTAACAAAGCCTATTTAATACCGGCGTTTCATAAACAGGCAACATTTTATAAGTTCGCTTAATTACTAGCGTAGTTTATAAAATACGATGTTAAAATGTAGAAACGCAATTACGTCAAAATGTTGCAGCTGCAGAGAAGTTGTGCTCTCGGCGCTGTAATACAGAAGAACGTTACAATGAAACTTGAACGGAAGACGTGCACAACGGAGATGCGTCGAATACTACGTGTTACACGGTATTGTCTATTTCCCACTTTCTATTTTCCACTCATTGGTTCAAAATTACTTGTACTTCAGCAGTAAGTAAGAAGAAAAACAGAAACATTTGTACATGGAGTGGAAACGTTTCGCGCGAAAGACGAAGCGTTTCCTACAGAATTAAAATATAGAATTTACCAGCTCACGGAATTTGAGTTATGATCGAATAATTTTCGCACAACACCGAAAGAAATAGATTGTTAAATTCGCAATCGAAATATTAGAATTGGATGTTTAAAATTTCGATAGTATTTTAACAGACTATATTTCTTTTTCTTTTTTTTTTCAGCGAACGAAATAAAATAACGAAATTTCAAATATAAAAAAATGTTTCGGTTTCGGGTTTCAATTATCATTAGCATGTAAATTATTCCGTATTTCCCTTTTTGAATAATTGGTTGATTTCTCTTAAAGCATTAATAACATTAAATATAGAACGCATTTATGACTGTGTAATTAGCATTTCATTTCTATGATGATGGTCGTTTTGAAATATGAAACATTTCAGATTCAGTGCGTATCATAATTTATTAATAGTTATTGATAGATAAGGTATCACTTTGATCATTTCGATTAGTGGCAAACGGGAATTAAAGTAATGCGGTTAAGTGCTATTGAAACCAATTTGTTTTTGATAGTTATTATCCTTTCAAAGGATCTTCATTTTATCATTTAAAATGATTATTTAATTATTTTTATATTTGTATTATTCCTTGTGATTTAAAATGACAGTCGAAAACCTTAATTGAAATTAATCCACAAAGAAAGTAAATGAAAAAAAAAAAACTGCGATAAATAGTCCGACAACATTTTCTCAGTTTGTAGTTTAATTCCAGCAGGTAAGATCCATTACGGTGAATAAGTCTGGCCGGTGGTTTGCGGGAAGAAGCACAGGGCGTGAGGTTCAGCTGTCATTTGGGCAGGTTTAAGCCGTGAAACATTCCTTTTAGGAGTTTAATTTCGGAAACAAGACAGAATTTTTGTAGCCCTAAAAGCGAAAGAGAGGCTATGGGCACTCAAAAGCAAAAAAAAAAAAGAGATGTTTGCTTCTACTTCCTAAAACCTGAAAGGGTTCTCTTGTGTATTAGCACGTGGATATAGGCCTCTCTATGTTGGACCATCTTTTTCTTTCTTTCTGTCTTATTTTCATCTAGGAACAGTTTTTGAATGGGTCCAGTTTTTCTTTAGGCCATCGCCATGACATTTAGAACCGGACGCTTGATGAAAAATTTAATATTGCACACAGATAAACTGTGTCTTATAGGTAACTCATTCGCATCAAAAGTTGCACGTGATAAATAATCGCGCCAGAATTTGTCGCGTGAAAATCGCTTTTGGTACGAAATGAAAAATACGAGCCGAACGCTTAGTTCTGACAAATCCGTCGCTAAAAGTTATCAGTGTTTTCGAAAATTTTCCGTTCGACTATCAACGCTGTCTGCGAAATTCGCGGATATTTTACCAAGCCCGGAACTCAGTCATCGTTCGTCATAATAAAAAGGCGCTCGACAGCTTCGCGTCTATTATACGAACACACGTATCAAGCGCTCAAGCTTCGCGAACTCCGCTCCTGTCCGACGCGTCAAACTTTCTACGGATGACTGAGTGTTTTCAGGATTAGTTGTTAATGGTATCAATCAAAGTTGAATGAATCCATTCACGAGCATTCCTACGCCGGCTTATCAACTGTTTACATCCTCTTGTCGAGGACGCCGGGTATATTTTTAAAAAGAACTCTTTTGGCTTCTGTGTGATATTCTATTTTTTTTTAACGTTTTTCTTTTGTTTTTGGACCTTTTAATGAATATAGAGATGGAGATTAACGGTGATTTTTCGGACAAACATTTAGTCTTTACTGTATCATGCCTCAATTATATTTGCACTGATTTGAAGCTAAGTTGATGTAAGCTTTCCAATGTGATTTTTTGACTGATTACTGATCGACTTAATATGCGGTCACTAATTTAATGACGGTTTGATATCGGGATTGTTCAACAAAGAGTCGGTAAATCTCATGATTTATTCGAGTTATGTACGTTTTTAGTGGGTCAGACGATTTATTTGACCAGACATGTTTTATGTCGTCGCTGACGTTTCGCAGTTTGCTTTGTGTATTTTTGTTTGAAAATTGTGTCACTGTTTTTCACTATTTTAATTTCCGTGAATGTTTTTTGTTATTGGATAATTTATACGCACTACGTTACATTTTATATCAACAATTGATAAACCAAATATAATGATATGATTATTTGAAACTGCACAATATTTTGCACAAGAATTTATCGTTAATGCAATTTCCTGATAATGCTATCTTTATTATTAATAAGTTTTAATAACGACTTGATAATTTATGGACGTAAATATCATGTGACGTATGCTTGGAAATTCAGTTTAATATGCACAATAAACTAAATTCGTCCTCTTAATTCCCATACAACTGATAACATATAAAACATGTCAATTTAATCCATAAAATGTAAAAAAAAATTTATAAAGAATTAATTTATAGTCTGTCAAAGGTTTTCATTATCCGAAATTTTGTATTACATTTGACTATTCGGTTTTCAACTAGAATTCCAATTTGAATACCACTCATTCATTGTAACAAGTAAATTTAATCAACCTTCGTACAAATCGAAAATTTTTTACCTCCCAAACGACAGAATTAATGACGAAACGTTATACAAATATCCAAACCACTTATTTGGTTTCACCTAATTACGCGTTTACATCCAATTAATTACGCGATAACCACTCCGCCATTCTCATGTAACATTCTAGAATCAAGTTTATTTCAGATCAAGCCAAATATCAACCAACAAAACGAACGCATTTGACGAAAGTTAAGATTGAATATGCGCATTTGTCTGTATTGTCAATGTTGATACATACAATTATACATTCATTACCGAGCACGAATCATTATCAGTTCTAACACTTCGGGCCAATTAGACCTGTATTTATGGACTACTGTGGAGGATCGATATTGAACGTACATCTAATAACACATGCGGCGACTATAGTCTTGCAGATAGTCAATATCTCTGATTAATCCTGTATCAGTATTACATTGAACAGTATTGCATATTCAAATGTAAAATATCAATTCAGAAGATCGTCTTAAATGCGAAAAAAAAAGTAATATAAAAAGTGGTCACAGAAATTACTCGTAGGAATTTCCTGAGTTTTATTGTATCGAGAGAGTGAAGCTATTAAATTTTTCTGGGTGAAGAAATTGTATTTGCACAAAGGACACGCACACAAAGATTGGCAATTTATTCCGATATATCATGGTCCACTTTTTGGAAAGGACACGCCGATGGCAGTCAAGTGGAATAAAGCGCTTAATGTTATATTCGATTAGGCATACAGATTTCAAGCGATGGGGAGTAAGGATGACCATTATCCAAGAAGGTGCCTGGGGATGTTTGCTGAAGTGGAATTAATCAAATTCAAGTTACATTCAGCTGCGAAATACCACCCTTGTAGAGTTACTCGCACATCTTATTACATCTCGTCCCCTGACATTACTCTCAAAACCATCGAAAACAAATTTCTTAACCTGATTTGTTGAAGAGTTTTCTCAACAACCGGAGGTCTGGAACGACATACTAGAGATCGTCTAAAGACGTAACAGAACATTTTTTATGACTTTTTCCTGAATTTGCAAAAACAAGGTATTGACGTTGTTTAATCGTCGAGAATAAATAATTCCCTCGTCATTAGTGTACTGCTCCCTCGAGGGCATTTGAATATCTTATTACGAGGCTTCATCTCCAGAGCGTTTTTCGCGGAAATATAGCCGTGGAATGTACTTTATTTAGCCCCTTAATGTTTCGGCACGGTATGTATTTTCGATATGAATTCATCATCTTCCTCCTTCCGGGCTCGTTCCTTTTTTTTCTTTTTTTTATTATCTTCTTACCCGAGTTCTCGTAGGATCTAATATCTGGCTTTGGGACAATCACCGTGACGTAGTTCCTTGATCACAATTGACGAAAGGAGATGCCCGGGTAAAACTCTTTCCGAGCGAAATATGCGAGAGTTTTTTCGCTTGGTTAGCGGACTAGAAATTAATATAGATGGATATGAGTTATTCGCGAATGCATCGTCGCATGCCAGTGACGTGTATGGCTCTTGTGATGGGCATCACGGAGACTTGACAGGACATTCGGCCATGCCAGGACGATAGTTATCAACTCGCTTTAACGTAACTGTCGAGTGGACGCCGCTTTCTGAAACTGACACTGATGGTCTATCTCGTGTTTCACAACGAATACGATATCTCATTTGCCAAGATTGAAGAAATCACCGAAGCAATGTCAATCGAGTACGTGAAAGGGACCTTCCATCTCTAACGTTCGATGTTACATTGATGACTTGTTCTGAATGTCATAATGTCGGAATCATGTTAGATCTGACTGGGCAGAATTATTTTTTCATGACGTGCTTTAAAAGTCAAAAAAAAAAAAACATGTTATACATACAAAAGTCAATATTTATTTTTGACACTTTTGTGTAATTGGAAAAGAGTAACGAAGAATAATTTACCATGAATCTCAAGACTGTCCGATGAATTTTAATTAATTGGTGTACAATTTAAATTGTATTACCAATAATTTAATAATGTTTAATTATAACAATTGTTACAATTGGAATGAGGATTTAGTTAATGTACTGACTGATTGATGACGTCTTGTTACGGATTGTAAACGTTGAGACGATTATCGAAATGTATATATGACGGCTTTACTCGCGTATGAATCATTACATAAACGATTCTTGAGTATTGATTAAAAGAAAAGTTGGAATCTTATTCTATCAATATTTATCTATTAAATAATTCCCATTCAAAAATAAACAGGCACTATTTATCATGGTCAATGTGAGTTACACGTTCATAACGTTATATTGAAAAATCGAATTATGTATTGTAATTACCACATGTAATTAACGATAATATAAATTTAATCCTAGGATACATTGCAGCACGGAAAATGATAATATCTGAATTACTAAACGATATAAATGAGCTTAGCGATATATTGTGGTAAATTGTAATTAGATCCAATTGTAGTAACAATGTTACTTTACTTGTCAAACAACGTGTTACTTTTCATCAGTTTTTAATCAATAATCACATCAGTTAACATAACAACATTTAAACGTTTTGATGAAATTAATCAAATGTTTTTAACGAAGCATTTGATTGTGGAAAATGTTATCCATTTCCATTACATACAACAATAAAATTGTTTCAATTATTTTATAATAATAAACAAAATGAATATCCCATTATTGTGTAACAAGTTAAATGAAAAAACCAAAGCGATGTAGAAATGAAAATATTGTTACATTAAACATTTTTTGAAAACAAAATTCATACGCATTGCATGAATATGCATTGCCAAAGTTTACAAAATACGTCAGAAGATATTTTAACATTCATAAAGCCTTTATAAAATATTTCATAAAGCTTGTGTGATAGGCAGAAATTCAATATACCTTCGATGTAATTCAACATATAAAACCTGTTAGAATTCAGTTTGAGAAATGTCGAAAACCTCAGAAACATTTACCAAATCTATTACAATTGACTGATCAGCCGCGTAGTTTTTTGACGTGATTTCAATCTGTTGCAAAGTTTTGCGATAAGCGCGAGGAAAACCAAAGCAGATGCCAAAGAGCATTGCGTGCCTAAGCAACAAGCAGCCATGCGTCTTCATTAAGTCATTGTGGCATCATCGCGTGCTGTCCTCGGTTATTTTATGGTTACGGGTACGTTTACGTTATCGTTAGCACCTTGCACTCTGACCTCTGAAATTCACCACGTATGTCGATCAAATGCATTATCAGATACACCGGAGATCGATGGTTATTACCAACCAGTCGAAAACTTATAACTATTCTGATGCTACGTACATTGAGGAGAATCAGTTTAAATTAACGTGACGAAACAGAAACTTCAGAACAATGGAATTGAAAATTTCCTTAAAATTTCTGATGATGTAAGTAAACCATCAGTTTCAGAATTACTTACATGTTTTAAGATTTAATGAACGGCAAAATGTTCTCTGCTGAAAAAGGATTAAGTGATTAAGATATAATTGAAACATTAATTACAGGAAGATGAAGAAATTATAATTCGGTTGAGATTGTTGGTCCAAGATAGCTTAATTGTGCATATTAATGTTTAATTATGTAATTATCTATTAAATATGAGGTTGAATGTAATTAACAAAATTTATATTAATTAAAGAGACCAAATTTAATAATACGATGTAAATGTATTTCTGGTATCATTAGGATGAATAGATCGAAGATATAAATATTCAGATGTTTAAGATTATGCAATATAAATATATGTTAATAATCAGCATTGTTCCATTAAGATAATATGGAATTTATTGATTCAAATGCAACGCATTGGAATGTAATAAGGTTAATTATCAGCATTCGAAATTATATTACAATGAAAATTATGAATTTATCTAGTAACTGATATTATATTTATGCTAAATTTTCAATAATGTAATAATGATCATTTTCTTCGGCTGTGGAATGTATTATGAATATTAATTAGGTCTAAAACTTATTAATATTTGTTATGTTGATTGGAACATTACAGTCCAAATTGTCCAAATTCTACAGTTTGGCTAACTAAAATTGCAAACAAAACTGACAAAACTAACCAAAGTTTGGCAAACCCAAAATTGCAAAGAAAAATGACAAAGCTTACTAGAGTTTGGCTAATCAAAAATTGCAAATAAATTGTCCAATGTGCCGTTACGGACTATGTGAAAATACAAATGGAAGAAAAGAAAAATGTTAATTGTTTTTTTTTTTTTTTTAAATTAAAATGATAATAATGAAGTAGAAATGTGAACCGAAGACGGGGGGTGGAATTTGATTGCGTTGGGCGTTTGTTGGCTTGCTTTCAGATAAGCGCAAGACACCAGTTTTTGCATTGTCCGCAGACGACGCGGCAACTATCATGAGCTTTGCGAAATGAATGGCTGTTCGCGCGAAACTTGCAAAGTAAAATGCGGCAGCGGATGCGCGCGACAGAATACTGCTGTACCGCGACTTTATTATCATCGCGTTCTGTAGTTTTGCCGCAACGCCTACCGAGCCCGTAATATATCACGCGATTACGTTTTGACCCGCCGGACCAAAAAAATTCACCCGGCGATATACAAAGGACGGGGCGATACAACTTCGCCAAACTTTCTTACCTCTGTCTCCGCGTGGCTTTTGGTGCTTTAACCACTTTTACTGCGGGAGATGATACATCATTTTTTACAACACGCGCGCTGCCGTTTGTGGCGTCGTGTTTTACCTTGCTGCAGTTTGCCGTCGACAATTTTAATAACTTTTCGACGATTTATAAGACGACGAGGAGAGCGAGAATTGTTAGAAGCTTGCGGCTAAAAATGAAGTGTAAGAAAATATTTTCGAGCGGGAGCCACTGGGAAAAGTAAGACGGTGACGTTAATGCGCTATATTGCGGATGTATGGGCTCAAATAAATGGTCCGCTGTTGCGGCAGATAAAAGTTACACCGGCAAAAAAACCGTGAGCGTATTGCGAAATCAATTGCAAAAGGGAACCGCTCGAGAGTCACCCAGAAACTATTGTTTGTGCATTAAAAACCACGTAATAACTTTCCCCGAGGCAACAAATTGTTTCACATGATTATGTACACTGCAAAATGTTTTTCGCATTACTCTGATTTCTGGAAACAAATAAATATCTTTCACGAGTACCAAATCGTTAAAGTTGGAAACTGATTTTCTATGATAACCACTGCAAAGTTAATTTTTTGTTGTGAAGAAAAAAAATATATATATAATCAATATTCAACTAATGGTTTAAGTTAATAAAAAATGCTCCCGTTGAAAATACAAATTCCGCTGAATACGGCTGGTTAGGCCGATATACATCCAATAAAAATATAACATTTAATGGCATCATTCGATAAAGCTTTCCATTTAACAGCAGGGAAATGCATTTCGAAACTGATTGAAACATCACGCAAAAAGATTAATCACTTACACGGCACTGATATTGAAATTATTTCTGAATATATTCGTATGTTTTCATTTACGTTCCATAATGATTTTTCAGTTTATAAAGTAACCATAAGTATGAATATAATCTTGTAAATCACATATTATCCTTAATGCGATTATTATCGAAAGACTGGTCTTGCATCACGAATATTATGTTGTATGGATTTTAAAGATTTTCAACTTTTTTTTCACATTAATCAACTGTTACGAGTATTATCGTGTGATTGGATTGCTATTATAAACGTCAGCTAATTATTTTTTCTTTGGAACTAAATTAATCAGATAATAAAAAGACTGAAACTAGTTCTGTCGTTTATTTCGGATATGTGTGAAATCCCGTTAGTCGTAGATTCAATAAGATTCGCAACGAAAGTTTCTGAGAAAAGTTTAAGAGTTTTGGTTCCAACTGTTAGTGGAATACATTTCCCCTTCCACTTATTTATCGCCCTTCTTCAATAAGGAATTAAAATTTAGCGCAAAACCGCCGAACTTGGCAACAATGCATTTTTACTTGTACCATTTAATTTGCATTCATTTCCATTTGTGAGTTCTTTTCTTAAATCTAGTTCCAAGCCACTGAAATTATGAGGACAACTAAATCGCAATTTATTGCGTTAGGCTTAACTTGGGCTAAGCTAATGTTAAGTAAGGCTCAACTGAGCTTTCGTACTTGAATTTGAAACAATGCGACCACCCGGGTGATACGTTTTCACGGAATCATACAATCGTTTAAAACAGGAATTATAACTAAGCTTACAAAAGCAGCTTTGATGCATGTTAAGACGAGACAACAAAATAATTTTAACCCTCAGCAACTGAAAAGACGTGTCCAAACCTCTATTATTACTTCAATCATCATTTCATTGATGTTACTTTATTGATGAAACACGAATGATGGGATATAAATTTTTGGGGGATGGTAAACACCTCCAAAAATGTTCTATCTTATGCAGTAGATAGTGTAAACTCCTCCAAAATTATTTTCATGTTTCGACATACCCAAATACGTCATACCCCAGTTTACATGCGCCAAAATTTTTCTAAACAAAAGAACATGAATAAATGAGTTGAAACACAAACTCTTTAGTATCAAACTAAAGATTAAGCAAACAAAATCCTAGACACACAATGCGCGGAACTTTGTGAAAATTTTCCGCGCAATTAACAAGTCTTTAACACACTCTGGATTGTTTGTCGTAGGAGCTCTTCCATCCGAGAACGGGATTAACTCGGTCGTATCTATCTGTATGTTTGTCGCTTTGAATCTAACTAAATGCGCAAAGCAGCGAGTACGTGCGAAGAGTCGAGCAATGCGACGGGAATGCTTAGCAACTTGTTAGTTGGCCGTGTCGCGGCCGCTCACAAAGCCATCCAGAAAAATGCCACCGGCGCCTCGTTAGCCTACCCGCGACGCCCCATATTTGCGATGAAATAATAGTCACGTGCGAATAGAAACAAACGAGGCGCCAATTTTTTTTTCTTTTTTTTTTTTTATTTGTCCTTTCGACATAACGCCAGAATATCCCACTTCGCACTCTGCAAAGACTAATAATGATGTCACGGATAAAGGGAGCCTATGGAAGCACGTTACATTATCCTTTTATTTCCCACTGAGCGAAACACCTCTCATGCATTATTCTGAATTGTTAAAAATGTGTGCGAATAAAAAAAAAATAAAAAAGAGTGAAAAAAGACACCCGCAATTTGAAAAATGTTAATGACTCTCGTGGCCTTGCTCCTAAATAGCTTGCAACTATTATCATATATGTTTTAAAGCATTCAGTACGCTAAGAAAAAAGTTGTAGCAGAAATTACTATAACAAATAGGAATCAGTACCTATCGTATACGTGAAGTTTCATAAATTTTTACCATATCAAATATAAAAATTTATTTAAAACATTTGGTAGTTTGTTAAACAAGTGAGACGATACGTCTTGATTCCTATTTGGTATAGTAATTTTTCCTACACTGTAAAAAAAATTATGTAAATTTATACCTCGTATTAGAGCTTCCATAGTTTGAAATTACACCATCTATTTAAACATATAGCGGGGTTGCTGTAAAATTCATTTTCTAACTTGAAAAATGAAGTTTTTGTCTAATTTTCTAGTTCATTTCAATTTACTAGTTGAAAATTATAGATTCTATCGAGTTGTGGTTTAAAATTCGACCT
>JABFQA010002618.1:0-10971 GCA_022817065.1 Probaryconus sp. ZL-2020
TAAAGAAAAAAAAAAAAAAAAAAGAAAAAGACAAAAAAGACTTTGAATTAATGTCCGCCAAGCTACTAAAATTTAATTATGGCACCTAGACAGCTTTGTCTTGTGGAATTAAAAAAGATATATCGCACTGGAAAAGCCTGGCCATTCCGTGAAAAGCGTGTTGCATTTCAAAGATAAGTGGACACAGTTTTGTTAACCTTTCGAGGCTGTGTATGCAGAGTTACAATTTACAAAAGAATATTCACGGCGCTACAAATGATACGACGGCCAATATTTTATCAAGAACAATTGTTTCGTTTAACGTGCAAAAGAATTCAAAGTGTAATATCGTCAGAATCAACTTTACGGATGTTTCTCTTCGGTGAATTACATTTGCGCAGATTATTCTTTCGGTAAAAGGAAACATTTCGTACCGATTCTTTGGCGAGGATCATTTCTCGTTAATTTGAAATTAACAAGAGGAGCAAATATCATAAATTAGCTTAGGCGAAACGTCTCCTTTGTGACAGATTTTTCTCGCTGGCTTTATATCGTGGATTTCTTTTGCCTTCGTCTCGCGAGACACTCGTTAGAAAAGACTTTAAAGCCTGTCATAAACTCATGTCGGTCCTATCATACACGTGAATCGAAGCGGCCCGTCAAAAGAACAACGAAGTCAAACGTTTCCTTCGGGGTCCGCGACACCGGAACCGATTCCCGTCCGTTGTTATAAAGCAATGGATGCTTTATTGCGCGTACAGTTATAATTTAATACGTTTCACCTTCACAATGGGAAGTTACAATGAGACGTTACTTGTCCGCCACAATGAAACATTACAAATCACAGGTGTAAAGACATTAGTTACCATAACAAAATGAACGCGACGAAACAATTTTCGAACAATTCTTTCGCCCGTCTCGAGTATCCGCAAAAATTTACTGCGAACCTTTCTGGCGAATGATTATTGTAAAAAGTTTCGCGAGTAAATTGTTTGATAATTATTAATGACCGTTAAAATGACTTACACACAGAAGAATGTTACCTTAAATTTTACCATACATTCTGGGCAAAGCAGACTTATAAGTCAAACTATAAAAAATGTACTAGAATAATACAGAGAAAAAAATACCATAAATACTATCTGATAAACTTTCATAGTAAACTTTCTGATAATTATTAGGCAAATTTTGCTAATTGTAACAAAATTTACTATATTTATGGTACTTCTTTCCGGTATTATTCCAGCACCTTTTTTTACAATTTGACTTATAGGGCCAGTTTGCCCGAATTTATAGTAAAATTTCTACAAACATTTTCCTCAGCGTCGAATTTGAGAATGACAAACTTTTCAATAGTTCAAGTGTGAAGGTCAACAAATTAACATTAATGCCATCCATCATATTATAAACTCGACGTATCGTAAATGAAGAAATAAGAATCAATCACTTTCCAAATTAAGTTTGAAAAGATAATCTCGAAAATAATCCACACAATTTACTAATGGCTTTGTGTGTCTGTTCTATACACGCGAGTAAATCAATTAATATTTTCACAGTCACGTTGAAATTACACAAGCGGATAATCATAAACAGTCTCATATTCATAAGACTAACACTAATAAAAAAAAAATAAATAAATAAAAAAAATCTAAGGATAACGTAAGGCATCCGTGGCTCCCATGTACGAATCCATTAAGGCTGTTGTGTACAGTTATCGCAGATAAAAGTAATATCCCCGATGGGAATACCCTGTCCGAATACCGAGACAAATGTCAAGGTACTTTCAATATTGCTGATACGATAATCATCTTATTTTATGGATCAATATCTTCCCTCCGCCAAATTCGAATGTCTTTATTTTTATGAAATGCTATAAATAGTGCTTTTGATTTTTCAACTGTAACAATAGTATGATTATTTTCAATACAAATTGAATTGAAAAATTAACGACTGATTAATTGACTAAATGAAATATAATCTTCATCGGAAGATTCAAAAATTATTAATTTAAAAATTGAGAAAACTTTTTTGGTGTTTTCTCAATTTTTAAATGAATAATTTTTTAATCCTTTGCTGGCGAATCTTCTGCCGACTTAATCATCATTCGGCGAAGGCCATTTTTAAGATCCATTAATAAAGTATCTGAAAAATGTCAACAAAGTTGTGTTCTAGAAAAACAGATGTAAAAACGTAATAAAGATAATCCACGAATTCTTAAATTTTCAACAGAGAAATGTCATCAATAATCATCATTAAAGACCAGCCCAAACATTTGCACATAACCCAGACAAGAGAGCAACAAAAATGGTTGTCAGCGTGAGAACGCGACGCGAAAGATGAGGGACCGATCCAAACGAGCAGTACAGGAGGAAGGAGATAACAGAACCGAAGAGTCGAAGTGAAATTGAGATTCGGTCCAAATGCAAAAAGAGGACGACTACCAAAGAATAAGGTAGAAGGATACCCGGGAGCACGTACTAGCATGAGATATGCTCCGTTAAGAGCAACAAAAATCGACAACCACGGGAGGGGGGAAGGGGGTGAAGAATACGGGAGGCGTTAATGCGATTTTTAATCGTCGAAAGTAAAGTCAACGCGAGTGCAACTATAATGCGCGTACCGGTTGCTTCGTTTCTGCTTAATAAAGGCACATTACCATCGTTTAACGTTGGCCCACAATTCAAGCTGAATTGTTCTATCTGAAGAAAAATATTATCTCAAAAATCTACGATGAAAAAAATGTAATGGAGACAATAAAAAATGTTCACTTTTTCCAAATGTACCACTTTGAATAATGTGGTTTTGATTTATTTAATTCCAAATGATTTTAAATGCAAATTTACAATACATTATAAAAGTACTAAAAAGAAAACTCGATTATTCTGAAACACTTGAATTTGATTCTATTATATTTTTCAATCGCTTGTTAAATTTATTATTTAAGTCGAATCCGTCAACAGGGTTTTTAAAATTCTATTTTGTTTTTATATACAATAGAATTTTATATTGATGTTAATTCATTAATATTTGGATTTCGTAATATTGAGGAATTAGATACACTCCATTAGTAACTAACAGTCATTGATTATCACTGAATATTGATTAGGTTTGATTAATTTAATAATGCCGCAAGAGAGAAATTAATTTCCAAATTAATTGAAGGTAATAGTTTGCTATTAACAATTGATATACAACGTGAAATCAATAGGAGAATTATACTATAATTCTGTCAATAATGATGTCTCATTTTGTCATGGTAATTGCATGACTTGGAGTTATATATCGTTGTGCACGTATCAATTGCTACGTGTAAGTATTCTACATATTCATAAATTACTGACAGTTTGGAATATTTTATTTTTTGAACATTGTATATACAATGTTTTGCATTTCAAGTGTGTGAATAATTTTATTGGTAAAAAAATAAACGTTTTATTGGCATTGTAATAAGTGACGTAAGACATATTGAAAATAACTTTATGAGATTCCATTAAATGCTAAACATAGATTTCTATGGAATATTTAAAACTTTTTCAATATCGAAATATTGCGTCGAGACAAAGAATTTAACTGATAAAAAATTGTAAAAAGATCTACGCAAAATTAACGCGTGGAACGAGTTGAAAAGGTAAAATTGTATGATGAACAAAGTAGAGATGCAGCGAAGAAACAAATTGGCTAACAAATAAAGTATAACAAGCAATCCTATAAATAATTAATGACTTTGTTTAAGTTTATGAAAATACGAAATGTAAATACGAAATTGTGGTTAAAGTGGGACGACGAGGGTGATTTGTACAAGTGGTTCTAAAATATAATACCGACAGGCGAAGAGTGCCAATGTTAGGCCGATGGTAAGCCGATGGTAGGTAGCGGCGGTCGAGCTATCGTTTGAAGACATTTTATTTCTGACAAACTGGTTCCCCGAGCGATTAATCGCCCCCACTCTAGTGATCGCGGTCAGCGAATAGAGCCCCTCCGTATATTAGCGAGGCATCTCTCGTTTTTCCCTTATCGTTTTATTTTCTTCCTACAAACCTCGACGCTAGCGGCTACAAAATAAGACGATACCACCTAATTGCAAATGAATGCCGCTCGAATCTACCGGGTGTCCTGCACGTGAAACATTATAACTTTGCCAAAATTCTATCGTCGTCCTTTTTATTCGCGACGTACTTCGCTCTCACACAGTATATAATAAATATCTTGATTGTCGCAACTATTCGATTTTTGCCTTTCTTTCAACATTGATGGAAAAGATTTTTCTATGTTGGAACAACATTTGCAAAAATTTAGGAGCAATGTCGAATTTAAAAAAGAAAAAAAAAAAATTCGTCGATAATGGAATGAAAATGTATAATCTTCAATTTATAAAGATTAAAGTGTGTAATTATTACACCGTAAATGCATCTTTCAAACAAAAGCGTTATTGAGATTTATGCCCAATGGGAATTAATTGCTTGGTATCGCATTTAATCATAACGTTGAAGATAAATGATAAAGAAAGCAATTGCTAATCATAGTTCACTCTATTCCATGAAGAATCTGTCATAAATTTTCAGGACATTAATAATACGTTCATTAAGTACTTTCATGAACAGTTAGTTAATTATACTTTAGTTTATATGAAATGAATTAATTTCTCTAACTCTAGCGTTAGTAATTGCATCAATTGGAAATAGTTATTGATTTAAATTTAGTACCCACTTAAGATTTATAGTAGTCAGCGATGGATTTTATTAATACCGTTTTAATCAGACCAAATAAAAAGATTATTGCATCGTATATCGACTATTAATTATTCGCTCGATTTCTTTTCTATAAAAAATTATATATTCCTTTTTATTATTAACACTTTTATCGTATTTCTTCGATTATTCAACGTCTCTATTTATTCTTTTCCAATGATTATATACAGTTTGATGAAACTAATGATTGTTCTTAAACTAATAAAACATCTTAACATCTTATTATAGAGGAATAGATTCGTTGTAATTTTCATTGGACAATCAAAATGATTCACTTTCATTAGAATTGGCCACAATAATTTGTCATCTGGCAGTATTTTAAGCATTTTTTTTTTCTTTTTGGTTTTTAATTTTGAATCTGTGGCACATTCTGGAAATTCTTTTCTCGCATTCTTACTCATGGTGTTGTTTTGTAAACAGTCATTTAATGTTGAATAAAGAGGTCACTTCTTTGAAAATGAGATAATAAATTAGAAAAAATCTTGTAAGGATGTAATAAACTACAAATAATGTGTCACTCGATAGGGGGCAATAAATTTTATTCGGCGATATAATAAGAGGCACATGCATTATTAATGGGACGAATGCAAAAGCTTTGGCTTTCGAAATGCGATCGAGCACGTAACGTCACAAAAAGCTTGAGATTTTCTTCTAGGAAGTGAACGATTCCGAAACGAATCGGTAGCTTGTATTCATAAGCGTGAAAGTTCGTTACGGAAATAATAAACTTGTCACATTTAAAGATACCTTTGCTGCTTTTGAGGAAATTATAGACTTAGAATATTAGTGAGGTATACTAAATAGACGTTTTATTCCTGGAAATAGAATCGATTAAAAGCCATTTATCGTCTATTTCAGCATACTTTATATTGGAAGTATGAAAAACAATTTGATAGGACAGTTAAGTTGTAAATAATAAAAATAATCAGAGATCAATGCTAACACATGTCAGTAACTGAAACAGCCACTGCTGAAACAACTGAATCTCTGAACAATCTTTATTGAAGTTTAATTTCTGAAGTATGAAAACAGACTGACTTTTTGTAATTGATAAATAGCCATTAAAAAATATCGATTTTATCAAATAAATTTAAAAAGTTTTTGTTGTAGAGATGTTCATTTTTCATGTTTCACTTTTCATATAAAAGCCATTTACAGTGTTTTCAATAAAACTGATGATATGAATAAAACAAATACATTGTATATATATAAAAGAGTTTTATATCGAGTTACAATATAACTGAAAAAGTAACAGAATGCTATTTGATACTGCAACTCTTTAATTACTTTGATAACATCATAAAGCTTTTACTGGACTCTGATAACAATTTTTTAAGATTTTGACTAAGATTTTGAGAAATTTTAGACATTGAGACATTCTGATTAACATTTTCAGTAAATAATAGTTACTATTTAAAAAAAAAAAACATTATTTGGTAAAAAGAATATTTAACAATTCTTCTTTTTTTTCAGCATAGTTATTGGTTTATTTTTGTATTCAATTAAATTTAATGTTGCACTAGAATGGTTGTAAGAAATTAAATGTCTTCCAAATACAGGCACTAATTTGTTCAACAGTTTATTGGATTCTATAGAAAAGAATGAATAGTACCACCTAGAGTTTTATGTAAAATATGGAAATGTCCTCAAAATAAATTATAGAGTAATCAGGTATACGATTTGTGTTCTGTACAAACACATCCCACATACACCGAGGATAAATTTTAAAAGAGAAAATTAATATGTTTCCCAAAGTCAAAAGACCCCTTGGATTGAAATATTTTCTTATTGTCATTTAAAATCGACATCATTCTTACGATGTGAACGAAATAGAGATCATTGTGAAATGGATTTTATTTTGTCATTTCACGTTATATCTTTTTACATTGACATTTTTTATAATTTTATTTCATTATTATATATTTATTCATCACTTAAGAAGATTAGCATTTTCTAATTTTACTCAGACTTTTTTTATCCTTTTATTAATTAAATTATTAAAAATTAATGAACATTCTTCAGAAAAACTGATGACAAAAAAATAACAAGATTCATTATAATATCTTTCAGTAAACAATCATTATTATTGATTTCAACAAGTTATAATCCTTTAATGTCACGTTAGATGAAATGCTCAAGTGATGATTAACATCTGGAATTAATATATCCTAAATCCTATTATACATAATTAGGGTTATTATGTTTTCATTTGTCAAATGGAATACAGTTACAACATTCTGAGACGATATTATATGCTAAGTTTCACATCATCGTAATGTTATATTGACTGAAAACTAATCTTAAACATAATACAACTATTATAAAAAAAAAAAAATTCTTTGAAATTTAATACTGGATTTCTAATTTTATATTTCATAAGTTATCGTAAATTCTATGAATCTTTTAGAGTGAGATTTTCTTCTGCAAAATGCAAAAATTAATTATGCAAAAGCAAAAAATGATGTATTAAGTATTCAGAGTTATTATATAATCATTGATATTATAAAACGTTAAAAATGTATCCAATCCTTAACATTATTGTATTCTCTATTTCTTATTCCCTTAAACAGCAAATGTTTGAATTATTATAGGAACAGAATAATGGATAACTGTTTTCAACAGCGTTCAGCTATGTTGACGCAAGAACCTCTTCAAAAATTACTGTTTTTAGCAAGAAAATAACACGTGCTTATCTCTAGTAGTTAGTATAACATAATCTATTGTCAACGATAGTAGTAATCAATATCAAAGTTTTGTTTAACCCGGGAGTGGTCGCGCTCGCGGTCATTTTGCCGCCAGTTTTAGTTTTTTGCATTTTTTGACAATTTTTTAATGCAAGACATACATGAACTTATGATGTAAAATCATTTTTAAGCTTTTCGAATGATAATATAACATTATTTGTGTGATTAACTATTGACTTTGTTCATTTTACCACCTTAAATCAACTACAACTAAAAAACGAGTAATAATGGTAATAATTCAGTAACTCCGCAACTCAGATAAATCGCAACTCGTATGGTTGTTAAATTATTTATTTTTGATGTATATATCATCATCAAGAAAATAAACCGCAACTCCACATTATTTGCAGACTGACAATACACGCGAATAATTTACTAATTTACTAACGCAAATGGAAACTCACCACCAATTTGCTCGGGCGCCGTTTTGTCCAGCGACGAACAAAAGCACGACGATCGAAAGAAACGCTGGACACATTTTCCGGCGAAGAACAAACCCCTTCGTACACTTGGCGCGCTCCGCCAAAACTTATCACGATTCACTCCTCTTGGTATAAAATTCGTGCAACTTAAAACACCCTTCGCATAATTGCAAATTTATCCGACTCGAGGCATCGCGGCACAATATTTCCAGTCACTTATGCTAATCTCGTAACGGAGAGGAACGCAATCGAATGAAGAGTTGAAAAGAAAAAAATCTCGACAGATTTCGTAGCGATTTAGAGGCGAGCAGCTGTCAACGATCTGACATTTCGCGTGGCTGTGAAAGGTACGATTGCGAATCGACGGCGATAACGACGTATCTCGTTTGACGTTCGCACGAAGACTGCAGCCGGCTGTCACGAGTGTCACGAGGAAAAGGGCAACGGTGCTTCGCGGGGGCGGAGCTCGGGCAAAACTAGCCACAGGATTGGCGGCAAAAAGGGAGGGATCGAGGGCTAATTGGGCATTTCGGCCGTGTTTCGGCACCCCGTGCGCACCACTCTCACTGCAGCCCAACGAAACTCGCGACACTGCACTAAACGTGCAGTGTCGATCTGCAATTTTGCGCGCACAAATTTATTGCACGGATGATCGCACTTGCACCAAAGAACAACGGTTCTCAGACTAACTGGACAAATTATCCTCAAATGACACGACGGTTTAACCGAATCGAAATGATTTTGAGTAGTCATAGAGACTCACTATGACAACTACCCAATTAGCAAAGAAGAAATACTTGTTAAAAACTATTAGGGCACTAATCAGACTCAAGTAAAAATTCTTGGGTAGTTGTTATAAACTTGCCAGAGGCTAACCAGTAATGTAACGCTGAATTTGGCAAAAACTAGATACTGGCCAGTACCTAGTCAATGCCTTGTCAGTTTCCAATTTTTGGCAAGTTCAGAATTACATTCTGGTTAGTGCCCTAACAGTTTTTAACAAGTATATCTTCTTTGCTACTTGGGTAAGTAATAAATAGACGAGAGACAATCGTTGTATTAATACCACATATTAATACGTCGAAATTTATCTCTTCTGCCAACAGATTTTGTTTTTCATTTTCGTACTCGCATTTATCGAGTACGAGGACCAACCGTCGATTTGTCTAGATCGCCGCACGAAATCGACGGTTGTATGTAGAAATTATAAGGCACGTACTGTGTGTGTCTATGGATTTACACAGGCACGAGTACTTATATACCTTTATTATACATGTATCTTGAGTTCTCGGTTACACGTAGTGATGTAGTCAAGCACTCTTTATCTTTTGAGAAGCTTGGACGGGCACCTGAATGGCTCTTGGCTCTCTTCAAGTCGATCGTGCTGGGCAAGGCTATTCCCAGTTCGAAATTCTGTAGAGAGCACGTTGATCATTGACTCCCAACAACACAACGCCATACCTGCCACAAATAATAGCCTGTCAAAATGAATATAAATACATCCTTCATTTATAAAATTATTTTATGAAAATCTGTTACTTGTTTTTCTCGCTATCGATTCTTTTATAAACTACATTGTTACGGTATTTACTTTGCTGTAAAAGTAACAACGAATTAAAAACGAAAAAGGAATAACACTTTTTTTAACGGTATCAATACGTTAATATAACTGCAGAGATGAAGTGTTCAAATTACTTTGAGATAACAAGGGTATGTGGTCATGAATAAGATAAGATGCTTTTCACACCATGAAAGGGAGTAGACGAGCTAATTATATTTACAAATCGGTGCGTCAAAACATACTTAACAATTCGAGCGTTAGAAAATGAAGGATTTATGAATCCTAATTACTAACATTAACACTCGAAAATTCAGCAAGAACACTTTTGTCTGAGCAATAAAGACGTTAGAACGAATTTCATATTTTTTAGTTGACCATTTGATGGTCAACCACAATCCCAGGTAAAATCCAAAGTAATTATGGAAAAAATGAATGGAGGAAAATATAAAAAAAAGTAGTACATAATATATGTTCGTTCAAGAACTACCCGCAAAACCATCGGTAAATCAAGATTTCCACTCCTCTGGATACTGAAGTAGAAATTATAAAAATAATGTTCACCGACAAATTTGTTGAAAAGATGTTCAATAAAAGATAACCGTAAATATCTTTACTAAAAATTCCGTAGAAACGATCGTTCTTGAAGAATCAGTTAAATTGAACTCTAACGAAATTGCGTAACCCCATCCGTAAAATTAAAGCCCCAAAGCAACCCATGAAAAACGAAAAAAAAAAAAGTTCTTTATGAAATCAGTACGTTAACGGAACAAATTATCCCATTGGGAATTAATTACGTACAAATTTCCTTTGTTTGTGACCGCGCCGTCGAATTTAATTAACTGATTGAAAGTTAAGCAAAAACAGGCAACAGTAAAGCATCGCATACATTAATTATGCGCGATATCAAATTTTTGTTCAATTGTTAACGAACTAAAGTTTTTTTCCGATGTTTTCTTAAGAATTATTTGCTCTATATCTTGATGCTTTTTTTCATATATATATATAATTTATTACAAACAGTAATAGACTTGGATAATTACTTTTAATTTTTCGTATATTTCAACCGATTGTTAACAAAGTACGTCCAGTAACTTTTGGAACATGCTCCTTGTTTTCAAAATTATAAAATAAACGTATCTTATCTTCAGTCAGTAGAGCCGTTTAGTTAAGTTACCAGAACAATTTATAACTCTTATTATCTGAAACATGTGCTTTTCTTAAAGATCCATTTTCCAGCACATTCGTCAGTAAATTATCACCCAATAGTAATAAAAATAAACCTGTCACAAATTAAGCACCGGATCATAGGTTGTTAGACAAGCGTTTTTTTTTAAACACGCTCACATTTTATTACCTTGAAACTGATATTTCCGAGCAAACTATTTTCTCCATAAAACGATAAACTTATTGTGTATCTGCGTAATCCATTTTCCACAAAGTTCATTATCTTTATGCCGTTAATCTATATGACATTTTATCTATCAACCTACCTTCTTTATATATAAAAAAAAAAAAAA
>JABFQA010002619.1:0-10967 GCA_022817065.1 Probaryconus sp. ZL-2020
ATTTCTTCAGTTATCTATTTTTTTAATTATGTTTTATTTTTATTTATATCTATATTTATTTTTTTTATTTATGTTTTATTTTTATTTATTATAAACTCAAATACATTACGTTTGACATAAAAAATATCAGTTATTAATAGTAACACTTTGTTATTATTTTTCTGCCTGAGTTGTTAACAAAAAGTATTATTTCAAGTAACATTTCTTCGAAGTATTATTAAATTCTTTACTGTTTATTCCTGTTCCAAATTGCTTGAGCACAATTTTCCCAGTTAAAAGTGTTCTGTATTTTGAGAGTACTTTCATTTTTGCAAGTTATGTCCTTATCAGAGAGGGAAAGAATAACAGTTCTCATGATACGGGGATATGGTGATAGAGGAAGATCATATGATGACTTAGCTAATTTATTCAACGATGCGTTTCCTAATCGTGCACCCTAAAATATCTATGGTAGCTTGCACTACTTCCCGGATTATGAATAAAAAATTAATTTATGAATTACGATAAAGAATTGTCAGATATCTTTAAGGGGATACCGCGGTGAAAAATCAAGTATCTCCTAATACTATTATAAATGGCTAACATTTTGAGATATTATATTGGTGGGGGGGAACGGAAAATACGTATTTTCCCGTTTCTCAATTCACTGACCATTTCTCAAGATATACAACCGTTCCGGGATTTTTAGACCACCCTGTATATCATTAATTCTTAGGTGATCGATGAAGCAAAACAAAACATAGATACTGTTGATAGGAAAACAAATGGCATCTTATAAATAGGCGATAGAAAAAGCGCCTGAGCGATACTAATTTAGGTTTCATTTTGTTGTGTGGCCGATTAAATCCCTCGAAGAAACGTTATTAAACGGTTGATCAAACGCGGACGAAAACATTGCGCGGCCACGTCGTTTTCACGGGAACGTGTAGGTTTCTGTGGACGATTACACGAGCTCAACGGTTCGAGCGCTGAATCGCTATAACGAATCACTTCATCTTCGCTAATTGCGGGGAATTAGATCAGGATACATAATTGAAAGAGAATCGTGCATAACGTGATATATTCCCCTTCGAAACGCCGTGTAGCTCTTGGTTCTGTTGTGAAATTATTCCTGCATTTCTCCAATCCAGCATTTTTCAGAGACTATGACTTGCATAATTTTCTACCATTACGTCAAGAAGCATCTTAGAAATTTATACGGGATAGTGTACTTTGAAGTTAAGCCTAAAAGACGCTTTTAAACTTCAATATTTGTTCGGATACATTATTTATACACAATAATAATTTCATATATTTTGGAATATTTTGTCTGATGAAATTTTGACCTACGTTACTAAAAAAATTGTTTTTTATGTTATCTAATATCGCAATTTGTATTAATACGTTTGTAAATAAATTTTTCTGTTATTGTACTGAAACAGGAATAATTTATTCATGTTTTCCTTTTAATAAGAATCTATTCTACAGAATTGGTAGAATTAATTTGTTGGAGTAATTTCTACTTCACACCCGTCTATTTAATGTTCATCTACGAATTAGATTTTATCTACAACCTGTATTTTCGTTTACAACTAGAAAATTACTTCCACCACAAAAGTCTGTTAAAGTTTGATTCCAGCTGCAAACTTATCCAATTAAAATTATCGTAAAACACAATTAAGTGCAGTTTACACAAGCCACGCGTTACATAACAAACCACGTTACATTAAACGTGGTCGTTTCAAAATACACATAAAATCCGCTTGATTGAAAATGATCCTCTTTAATCCAAATTGTTCGTCATTAACTCGTTGTTAAAAAAGTTTGACAATAATTGTTTATTCCAAGGAAAAAAAAGAACAAAATCGTTAACAACAATGTTCGACTGGTTAGCTCTGATGCATTGTAATTAGAATAAGTTTATAACAACATAAAATGTAAGCGTAAAAAATTCTATCTAGATAAAAGTGTTTTAATGCATCATTCGGAGATGTAATTTCAACAGCGTTTGCGATGTGGTAATCAGGGCCCGGTAGCAACTCACTGCCATCCATTGCACGCTGAGCAAACGATTCTCGCGGCTCTTACCGAGTGCTGTCATTACAATTCAATTGCGTAATAATTCATCTGTGTCATCGGAAATTAATCTTCTTTCTAAACATAATGTATTTTCGTCGATGAAAAAGTGAAAGAGATTTAATTGATCACGCTTTAATAATGACTCTAAACATTTATTCAACACATATTTTATCATGACAATATTTCCATTGTATTCCTATTAACAACATTATATTGATACTTTTTTTTGTAATTTTCTTAATCGATTAATAAGAAAGAAAAAAATACAAACTATCGAGTGTCAAATGATCATCAAAAGAAGAACCCTCTTTTCAATTTCAAATGTAGACCACGAGTACACACCCTAAAATTCATGATGAATAATTCGATGTCGAAAGAACAATGGTATTTTTTCTCAATGAACGATCCGAGCCTCATCATTGTAACCATATACGTTGCGTACCGTTACACGTAAAAAATAACAAACAATTCATAATATCGCTTGGTATATATTTCCGTTGGATAACTGTCGCGCAAAATGATGACAAACCGCACTCATTTGTCTTCGAACAACAGCCGGTGTATCGCAAGTAAGTCAAGTTAAATTGATTTCAATTCGCGGAGCGTTTCAGCCTCAGGTGGCGAGGACGTTTGAATTATGTTATCCTTTGCTGTTGAGCTTTATCGACACCCGTCAATCTCGACGACGCTGTCGTACCCGCCTACAAGTAGACGAACTATCATGACGTAAGGAGCCTCGTAAAATGATTTATCGACGTACCTAAATTATTCTAGGCACGGCTTTCACTGCGATGCGTAAGTCAACGGTATTATTATTTATCCTGTATAAGTGATGCGCTAGAAAAAGTAATCTCAAACTCAGCCGAGGAAATAAGTTACATTATAATCTATCGAACGCATTGTTCTAGTCATATTATCACGACCTTCGTTCGAGTTTGAATCAGTGACTTTGTCCAAAAGATATTACTAGTCTTGATCTCTAATGTACAAGAATCATGCTGTTCTTGTATCTTTGAAACTTAGTTGGTGTATTAAAAAACCAGTTGTGTCGAAAGAGAATTTAGAATTTAGAATGAGTGATAATGAGTGAAATGGATTGACCAAAAGGGGAGCTTCCGAAGAGGTGAATGCCCCATGTGGACTTTTGATTTCCACCTCACATAAAATTTCCATGTAATATCAGACATCAAAGTATATCTAAAATGTAATGATTTCCGCTTCATTCGCCATGAAAATGAAACCTCCGAACAGTTTTGTAACATCATTTACGACCGCTGAACACGAAAACTTAAAACCATAAAGGCCCTCGAGGCTAAGGGTTAAACGTGTTATTTTTACAAATGTGTAATACCGCGATATTAAATACACCAGACCTATAAAAAGCACCTTATAATTTTATGGAATATGCTTTATATCTTCCTTTAAGCCAGCACCGCAGGCTACAAAGTTGTATAAAATTTTACGCACTCGTAATACAACATATGTCTTCATATTTACAGTTATTTTATGTTTACCTATAAACGTCGAATACCGCAAGATTTGACAAAGTAATTAAAAAGCAATTTCTTCTAACTCAAGCTGACAACATTAAATCCCATTTGCAAAGAACAAAAAATTGGTTTGCTTGGAAATGCATACACAAGTACAGAAAATCCGAAGTTGATAATAGTAATTAAATCCCATGGCTGAGAGCAAAATTTCTCCTATTTATTTTAGCTACTTGAGATCTATTTTCCGTCAGTTTTGGATAAAGAGCGGGAGCAATCAGCGATGACCCAAGGCATCGTGACAGACGCGTCTCCGGGAAGTCATTCAGGATCTCGAGGTCCCACTTTTTCGATTCGGCTCCACGTTTATCTCCATCTCGTTTCTCACATCCGCACAATTGCGTCACCTGGTCAATACACGCGATAATTTTAACCCTCCAAAAAAATTATGAATATCAGATTAAACGCGTCGACCGAAATATTTCAATGAAAATCCATCAAAGCTTTCAATTTCATTTAGAAAAGTGAAACCTGATGACATCTGCATTAGCGTTACGGCGTTACGGTGGTTTCCCTCCGACTCTCGTTCCGGAATTGCTTTCCGTCAGTGATGCTTATTAAATCGACTAAGTGAGCTTAGATTTGTTCTAGAAAATCGCTGCATAATGTAGTTAATTAAACGAGGTATTTTAATCCTAAAGTAGTTTTATTCGCTTATTTAAAAAGCCTTGAAGGAATTTTACAGAGAGATTCTACTAATGATTACATTATTATTTGAATGTTGAAAATTAACGTTGCGCAACATAAATGACATTTTATAATTAAATCCTAACGTACAGTGAATTTATTAAGACTCGAACGAGGAGGATTTTAAAGTTCATGACGCTAAGGAACGAAAATGGATGAGAGAAAAAAAGTCCAAAAGTTGTTAAGTATAATGATCGTGGTGCACGCCTTTGAAGAGTACAACAAGGAGAAAGTCTCAAATCGATCGCGTTAACAGTGTAGGAAGACGACGGTCGATCGATTAGTTATTTCGAGGCAGGGCAGTGTAGTTTTCTTCTGAGCTAGACAATACGATGTATTAATTCCATTCACTCGGCTCGCAACACAATACATTAGTCGAAGGACCATGCATTCAACCACGACTACGCCTTATCGTGACGACGCATTGTTATAACTATTTGCACTTTCGCCAGATGTGATTCGATGCAAATTAATACGAGACGCTAATCTCTTCGCCCATGAATGACTCAACCAATGAAATTGTTCGAAGAAATTAGATTGGTGGGATTCATAGTGACTATAAACAATGCTGTTGTTTTCATTTTCTGCTTTCATTCTTTTTTTAATACGATTTAATACTTCCATGGTAATTTATAACAACGGTTGTATAATTACATGTGATGATCGATCTGTTGATTGCTGTTACGTTAATAGCGCATGGATATTGCAGATAGCGAATTAAAGTTAATCGTCATGATTAGAAAAATCCGTGGAATAAATGGTACTTTATTGATACGATTTAAAAAAAAATGCTTTTTAGCTTGCTCGTCCAACTAGTAAAAATTATTAATAACGATACTACAACATAATCATTTATGTAATTAGACAGCAGAAAGCTCTCATTTTTAAGCACTACACTCTTAAAAATTTGTTATTAGAATCAAACAATTATTCTTTTTCAGTGAAACCCTTTTCATTGAAAGCGTGTCACATTACACGAAAAATAATATTTTTTAGATTATGACAATATTCATTTTCGTCTAAATAGAATCTTTTTCATCGAAAAAGAACTTTTTCAATTAAAGCAAATTCTTTTTACACCATATTTGAATAGAATTTTGCTTCCAAACAAAAAGATTCTATTTGATTGAAATAAACATTTTTAAGAGTGTAGGTATTCTGGTATCGTACAACGAGCTAAAGCTCGTTTTCAAAGTCAGTAGAAAAATTCACTTTATCCGCATTATTTCCAACCTGTTTGAAAATGAGAACAAAATGAAAAATATATTTAAATGACATAACGAGTCTGTGGAGTATCTCTAATCGTTAGATTTCCTAAGTAAAATCTCTGTACTGTTTCAGATGGGGAATATCAGAGTTGCAGTGAGCGCTCCAAGAAAGAAATTGCACTGGCAGTTGTAGGCGGAGGGCCACGGTCGGAAGGGCGATCCCAAGAGATGGCAGCGACCGACGGACAAATCGTTGTCGCGGCCGCGCGCTGGGCAGACGAGGCTACATACCTCCGCGAGTTCGTCTCCAAGTACCGTCTGCCTGCCGTGATCAAGATCACGAAAGGTCAGTATGGCGGACTCGGGGTGCCGACCCTTCCGGCTCCGAGTTTGCAAAGCACCGCTCTTTTGGTGTCCGCGGGTCGTCGGCGTAAAATAGTAGCACAAGCGGTGAAGATCAAGGAGGGCCGGCGAGTGGTGGGCGTGGGACCGCGACTCGCCATACCGGATTCCTACGGCGGCTACTTCGAGATTCTCAGCGAAGAGGGTCGATCCGTCCGGGGTATCGAGTCGGTTAGCGAACTGCTGCGCAAGTGTCCAGAAGAAGGAGCGTTGGTTCGCGACTCCATCCGAGCCCTGGCTTGCAAGGTCGATGAGTCGGGAAACGTGGTGCCGGAAGGTAGCCGCACTCTCTTGGCTGGGGAAACGATCATTACCGTTGGAGAGGTCACGCTTCCAGGCCGAGGAAGATATCTGAGATGCGTCGACAGTCGAGGTGACAGCGTCCTCTTGGCTCTCGATCAAAGAGGACGCTTTAGCGTCTTGGCCAGAGAAGATAATATAAGTGGGGTTCACACAGCCAAGGCGCTTCTGAGCAAAAGACTACCCATGACCGTCCGACTGGTCCACGGACAACCGCCTCGAGGCCTTAAATCCTCTTCCCAATTTTTACCAGAGCTACGTTTATTGTCAACCTTTGAGGAAGAGCACGTTTTTGCAATTCCTTTGCAGAGGGAAGGTGCTGCTGTGGCCTTACCTCTTGCAGCACCTTTAAAACTTGTTAAGGCTAGGAACGAAGATGCACTCAGAAATATACAAGAATTCACGCGACTGGTAGAGCGTTCAATGCGACTTGTAGCCGACGTGGCAGATAGGGCACACGTGTTGGATGGCCGCTTGGGAGAGAGCAAACAGCGCCAAGCTAGGAGTGGGTTCTTGCGGAGATCCGCCAGTTCGGACAGTGCCAATAACCACCACAGACACCATCACCACCATCATCATCATTACCACCATCAAACCAGTGGCCCACATATCATCACTCCCAATCACTCCTCTTATAGACACGACGAGAATAGAGTGCCACCCTCTTATACAGAGGAATACGATGAAATAGATCAGATTTACGACTATGTTCGTGGGTTCGCTCCATTACCGAAAAGCGCCAGATCCCCTTATGAAGTTCCCAATACAAATGGTTCTAACGGGTTGTTGCAAAATTCAAATTCGAATAATTGTCCGGTTTCATTAACACCAGTGACTGTGACAGTTGCCCCACTGTTGGATGATAGACCAGAGCCACCGCCTATCGAGACAATACCAACGAAAAAACTCCAGGCAGAGAAGAGAACGAGGAAATCTGTGAAAGAAAGCCCACAGACAAACGTGGAAAAATCTTTAAGCTCAACCCCACTAGCTAAGCTATACGTGAAGAATGGTGGCACTCAAAGGGGTCGCCCTCTCGCGCGACAGAAAAGTGCTTCTCCGCTCAAAGAAACTCCGCCGGGGTTTAAGGGTGGCTCGCCGTTATTTAATATAAGGTATAAGAGTCTTACAAATTTGCAGCAGGCCATGGAGCTAGATGGTACGCTAGATTCCAGTCATTCTGGAGGACGTACTTCCGGGGATTCCGGTGCTGGAGCTAAACTACCAGAAAAGAGGTATGTAATCAATGATATTATATGGTAAAGAATTACATTTTAAAATAACTCAGAAATCAATGAACGACGTGATTAACACTTTCGGTAGAAAGTTATGGCAAGATTTTCTATATCGTAACTGTAACTTAAATTAAATTTACTATTTAATTTTGTGAGATCTGCAATTACAATTAATAATCGTTTTTATTAATAATTGATTTCAGATCTCGTAAACTCAGCAGACCGCGGTCGTTAACAAATTTGGTCTGGGAACTTCGTGGTGGAAGCGGAATTGGAACAAGACCAGAAACACCTCCAACGAATAACACAGCTCCAATTCCGCCTGCGAAATGTGGACCACGTCTCGCAGTGACAGTGGTGGCTCCAAGACGCGTTGGAACGCTTTATCTGTAACCCGTAAGTACTTAATCAATTTGAAAACACATCGAACTACATAAAAAAACCACAAGTCAATGATCATTGGAAAATTGAAATACTTAATAGATTTATGAAAAAGTCTCAGTATAAATTACAGAAAGACGTATAAATCTCGAAAATAAATGTTGCATTGTAAACGCCTACATCCGGAGAATCGAGAAACTATTATTAAACAATTTAATGACTTTGTATGTACTCGGGTAATTACTGTCACGTGATCCAATAGGATAATGTCATTAGAAAAATGATTTTGCATGCCGACAAATGGAGTTTGTCGTTTCTCTGCATCAGACGTGATAAAAAGTTCCGTTAAAAGAATCGCACGTACAACTAATCATCGGTTATTCTGAACGGTCTATAATGGCTCGACAAAAATACAACGCATAAAAGAAGTCATGGAATTCCTTTCTGACCGAAGGACGTGTCATTAAATTCAAATCACTAGTGTTGTGTTACATTTGCTCCTAAATGATGCATCTTGCCTTCGATATAACTGCTTTAGTCCAAATCCTCAATTTTTTTTCTCTTTCTTTATGACGATGACAATTATTCGGAGGAACTTCGTGATTAGGTGCTTCTTAAGACAAATAACCGTTATGAAGAACTTAGAATGCACTTTGTCCAAGGAGTGGCATCATAAAATGCTCTTGGGGTCCGCTGCGCGAATGATCATTTGCTATGGCATTTTACTGAATGCTATAAAAGTCATGATATTAGAGCTTCCCTATTACCCATGACGACCACCACAAATGTTCTAGGTTTCGGAATGTTTGCACTTGTATCGAACACTATCTTTATTTGAAATTAAAAGTTGATCTATAGTATTGCAGCAATATAAATGACTCCTCTACGATTGCATTTGAAAAGGAATATATTTTTTATTTCTTTCGAGCAATGATGAAAGTACAGTAGACTCTCCCGAATCCGACCCTCTCTAATCCAACCTCTCTGTTATCCGGCTTGTAAAACATTATTATTATTATTATTTTTTATTTATCGTGGAAATGTTGACCAAAGTTTAATACCAATAAAATTTTTCTACTTTCTACTTTCCAAAAGGGGCACGATAATCGTCGTCTAACGGCCTTGATTTACCTTGTTTCGTTAATATTTATATTTATGGCAACTTTTCTTTCGGGCTTAGTTTAAGGATTTTGAATGCTTTCTCGAAAATCAAACGCAACTTAAACAATTTTTTCCTCGCAAATTTAATATTCATACCGCAGATCCTCACAGAAAACACTACACTTCAAGGACAACTGCTCAAGTACGATATTTACTGCTGAGAAAATGTTTAACAACCCACGAAATTATAAACCGCAAAATAATTGCAGCACTTCAATTCCGAAAATTACCTGGACTAAATTCGAATAAAATGTTTTAGAGATTTATTTTTTAACGATCATAAAAAAATATCACTTATGATTTTTTCAACGTTTCATTTGGAATAGAAGTTAAAGTATTAAATTTTGCAAAAGTATAAGAGCATTTTACTTAACCGCAACAATAACATACCATAGACAATATACTTGTAACGTGGTGGAGCCACGTATGGGCAAAAATCGTATTTCGTTACGATTTAATTTCCAGGCTCTTCTGGAAATTTCTAACTTTCCAGAAATTTGATAATGCGGGAGTGGGGATGGCGTGTTTAGGATTCCTAATCCATGCATAATTGGCTCCACTCATTATTATTTTACTTATTTTCTTTTTTTTTTTTTGTTATATAATTTTAATTTCTTCGCAATGTTCGCGGTACGTTCGGTCGCTTCGCGTGAGTCCTCGCGAAGGATCACGTCCGTTCGTTGTCGTGCCGCCCCCCTTTTATAAAATAATTCAAATTAGAATTTCCTTTTCCGCAAGCCCGCATTTTCCTGGAGTGGCCCTTCTGGCCCCCCTTTTGTGGTGTGTTCGAGGCCCAGGGACAGGCCCATATTCCACCTACGAAATCCACGCTACAAATTCGGCATCCTTTGTGGGGAATTGGAGAAAAGGAAGGAGACAAGGAATCCCATGAGACAGATGAGATCTATTATTTTATAATTTACATTTGATATTATTCTGTTAATTTTGCTAAAATTCCATTTTTGCTTATTAATTTGTCTGAAATAAGTTTTAAAATAGCAAAAGATATGTTTTGTTTCAAATTTTTAAACTTATTTGAAGAACCTGGAAAAATTAAAAATCTCATATTCATATTTTATTTAGAGAAAAACCTGTGACAAATTAAAATCTCGTGCTCATATTTTATTTCGGATAATATAAAATTAAATTTTATGTTCCGCTATTCGGTCTTAATTTTCTGTCTGATGACACGAAAACGTTCAAGGCCTTGTTTATTTTGTGGATCCCAAAACATTAGATTCCTTGTCGTACCGATTTATTCTGTTTTGAAGAAGTTTAGAATTTATTTTATTTTTGAAAGTTTTGAAATTTAAATTCATTAGATAAATTTTATGATTAATTAGTTTATACATATTTTTGGGCCTATTGTTTGACGCCAAGAGGAAGGATCATATTGCTCGGGTAGTTTCGGTTCCCTAATTTTTGCAAATATTTAGACAAGCGTTTTGTCATATTTTCGAATTAATTTCGGTTTATTGCAAAAATTAAAAACCGGTTCTTTTCGTCGCTTTTCCGTAACTTCGAAGGCCAGGATCGTGTGATTATCGGGCGTTAACTTTCGGGTTTTTACGGGGCGCGAATTTTATGATTTTACTGTGGATTCGGCTAGAGGAAGAATGAACACTCTCCGCCACTATGTTTTTGGGTTGGGACGCCGATCCCGCCAATTTTATGCGCAAACATGGTTTTGCCATATTTTGGAAATCCGAGAATTTCCGAAATGTATGTTTAACTTCTAGTTACTTCACGAAAGTCCCTAAACTTTAATTTCAGTACTGGACCAGCCAATCATAACGGTGGTTCTTTACCGTTTTCCTAATGCAGTAGTAGTTTCAAAAATATAAAATTTATATTAAACTTAATACAAAATTATTTTTATTAAATTTTCTAAATAATTTTATTATGATTTCCCGTTCAAAAACAAAATTTCCGTACATTCCCGTACATTTCACGCACAAATTCTAATTCACGTACAATTCCCGCTTTTC
>JABFQA010002620.1:0-10967 GCA_022817065.1 Probaryconus sp. ZL-2020
CCAATCACAGAATTGAAAAGATTTCAGTTCCATATTCGTATATACTATTTATATTTAATATAGATTAAATGTATTCAATTTTTTATACATCATTTAATTCGTCAAAATGTTTTAAAAATGATTGTAAATATTTGAAAATTCAAAGCACGTTTTAAAGTTTTTACGGTGCTTCATTTAAGCACTTACTGTAACATATAAATGTATGGAAGTCTATTTAAAATTATCACAAACAATTTTTATAAAGTAATAAAGATCTGAAAACACATCAACGTATACATTCTCAAGGGATTTTAGTAATTAATTTAATTTTTCTGCATTTAATAAGATGGATTAAAAAATGTAACATTAGTAGCAGATGCCGAGATTGATTGGGCATATTGATAACATACCACAACGTCGGAATTTTTTACCCCCCCAAGTAAGAGCAATGATAAACGCGAATCAAGATGGGAAATGAAATCAAAGTCTTGTGGTCGCGAGAAAAAAGAAAATTGCAAACAAGTTGCTGCATCATTCAACGTAAAATTCATTCCGGGAAAGCGCATTGGTCAACCTTTGGTCGCTCATCTGGAATCCAAGCGCGTGGTATTATATTCACGACGAACAGCTGCGAGACCAGTCGGTGGCGTTATCGCGCAAGTTAATCTCCGCAAGTTCCAAGATTGCGTGCGATCGCGGACGTACTTTGCGAGTGCGTGCCGCGGTCGTATGACTTCTGGCGTCAAATGGTTCACCCACGTCTTAAAGGCAAAACGACGCGTATCCTTCACGCGATTTTATAAAGCTTTCTGAAATCGGTGCACTTCCGCAGAGACCGCGCACGCGACGTCTTACGAAAAACTCTACATCTACATCCGTTTTATTTTTACAAATAATAATAGTACCGGTGTAATGGTAGTGCATGTACTGAATTGTTACATTTTCACAAAGAAAATGTTCAATTTTCTTTTCAAATATAATTTATCTGCTATAAACTTTACCATGTGTACAATGTTAATAAACTTTGTAAATCCTTATAATACGCTTGGGATGCCGGATGGGAAATTATAGCAATTTCTAGAAAATGTCAGTTTACAATTTGAAACAATTCTTTCTATTATAAATGTTTTTACGGATTGACTCAACGATGGTACATGTTAATTTTTTTTTTTTAATTGGCAATTAAATCTGCAGGGATATATTTCTCCATAACGTGTTTTGACTATTCAAATGGAACAGTGATTCATTGTTAACAATTACAACCGAGTTCAGGTAATATCATGTAACACGATTACGAAATTATGAAATAATTAATAACACTTCTTAAAGATGAAATAATTAGTCAGAATTTCGGTCAAAGAAATCTTGAGAGAATGTTAGATTATGTTGGCAAAGCCCTTCAACTCTAAACTATCATTTTTAAAAGGTGAATTTCTCAGATAAAAACTTCCGAAGAAGAAAAGAAAAACATTAATAAACAGCGTTATAGATATAACGGAGAAATTGTTAAAATGAAAGAAAAAAAAAGAAAGGTAACAAAGTATACAGAGCACAATTTATCATCAATTTTTCAAGCTTTAAACTTAATCTATTATTTAGTTGATTCACACGAAGTTGGTTGGGATGCAATTTGTCACGGGAATCTTCATAAAAGTATTCGTATAGTGGCTCGCAGGAAAACAACAATCGTCCGGAATACATTTCTTGTTTCCTTTGTACGCACTTTTTTCAAAGTCGTTTCAAAAGATGAAGTTTTAAGTGTCGCTGGCGCACAGGTAGTACCGTTATTCACGAGGAACTCGGCACTTGGAAAAGCTAGGCGACCAAGCAGCGACAGTATCAAACCGGAGTGGAAGTGACGTGCCAGTATGTTACATCTTTTTAACCTCCTCACCCGACCTGCATGGTTTGCAAATATTCAAATGGCTCCGCTAATGGATCCCTTTCCACCCCTGGCGTGCGGTCTTGCATCAAAGTGGTACAACGAGGGCGAGTGCGCGCTGGCAAAGGAGCATCCATCTTCCCAGTCTCCGGATCCACCGACGCCGCCGTTGCCGCTAACCACCCAACGTCCACCCGACCCGTAAACGCCAGACCCGAAAATTACGAACTGACGGAAAGTTTCCGCCCCCGCCCCCCCCTCCCGCCCACCCACCCCCTCTGCCAAGCCACTCGCTGCTGCTACCTCATTCTCTATCGCAGCCACTTACGCCAGTATTTACGCTGGCCTTCGGCATCATTCCGATACCCGTTTCAATTTCGTGCATCTACCTGAAATATGTTCCCTACTTACCTGCTTAACCCCGAAAGGCATTACGTGATTGCAGTTTAGAAAAATGAACGGAGTTACACGACTTGGAAAACACGCCTAATGGAAAAACGACGCCATTTCATTCCATTCGGTTACAACGTTTCACCAACATAAATGCCAATTATTTCATTACTGTATCACTGAGAGAAATAATTTTGGTTGAATCAACCAAAATAATTTAGTTGGATATTTAAATTTTATTTTTCAAATTATAGAATATTAGTCATATTAATAAACATTATTTAGAATGCATTCATTAACAGAACATGTTTCGTTTCTAAACATCAGATCATATTTTCAAAAAAATATTATTAATTTATGGTATTAAAGAAAATTTAGTAGTAATTAATTTTAATAAGAAAAATGTTAATACATTTGCCGAAATAGATTTATTATTTGAATTATATTGAAATAATCTTCGACTGAATAATTTGGTTGATTCAACCAAAAGGTTTTCTCAGTGTAAAATTGAAATTCAACAACGAAACTTTTACAATTACCTTTTGATAACGTTCTTTTGTAATGAACAATTTAAAATCTTACTTGAAATTATTATTTTTGAAGATTTTTGATTAATTGCTATTGTCGTGTGATTTATGTTTTGTGAATTACAAAATAATGATAAATTGCTGTCGTTCTATTAAGGTAGAAAAATAGAAAGTGAAACATATATATATTAAAACAAAATTATAATCTGACAAATTTTACTAATAGAATAACAAAATTGAGGCAGATTCTCATAAATAATTATAATCGGAAAAGGAACTTATTGAATATGTCTTTTGAAATCTACTGAAACACTTTATAAAAACTAATGGATGGTAACGGAATCAAATAGTATGCATACTTGAATAATGCTTTTAATGTATAATAGGATTTGACAAATTCAAAAAAATTAACTGCTAAATAGATTAGAATTCAACTGGTTTAAACGACCATTAGCATAATTATGGTTAGACTGTGCGTTTTGATTCCATGTATTTTCTCCATATATAGTAGTGACACATACCGCAGTTTGACGTTAATCAATGTTACAGTTACAAATCATGCAACTGTTTCTGATTTATATCAATGTTTGTTATAAATTATATGTAATGAATTATTAATGTTATATGCAAAACATTTAATATATAAAAAAAATCTTATAGGGAAAAAAAAAAAGGAAATTGTGATTTATTATGATTTTCATTAATTTAAATATAATTTTAATGAACTTATATACCGAGAGACCAAAATGATGATTAATTAATATGGACATCTATTAGTTTTGTTAGTTTCTGTATTTCATTCATATGACCAAAATGAACGTTCTCATTACTGGATTACGATTTTCATTCATTATAAATATCACGGCATGACAAATGATACAATCTACGTAGTTTTAATTGCGAAATATGAATGGCAAGCATTAATATTTAAGTAAGATAAGATATTTTACTACAGACATATATGTGAAGGATTTAAAGTTATTATGAAAAATTGCGGGTTTATTAAAAACCTATTTTATGGATCAAATAATATATTTGATCTCTATTGATAACAGATGAGTGCACAGGATTTCAAATTAGAATAATATTCAGCTGCAATACTGAGTCTTCAATCCAGCTGGGACTCACATTCATCTGAATAATCCAACAAATATATTATTCTCCAAATATCAACTAAAATTATTTATTCAGAGTTATATCATAAATTTTGTAATTTTCCTTCCGTTCATTACAAACGGTCGTAATAATATTAATAAAACAATTTCAAATTAAATCTACTGAATTGGAATAATAATAAATAATGAAAATAAATAATAAATTTAATAAAATAACGAAATTAATATAATAAATACAGGAAGTCTTAATTTTATTCACGAAAGTTATTGGAAAGAGAGATTTATATAAATTATATTATCAATCAGCAAATTTCAATAATTTGGATAATTAATTAATTTGTATAAATAACAGAAAAGTCTCATTGATTAGTACTGCTTTATTCAGAGAATTAAAATCATTTAATTGTAATCATGGCATATTGTTTTGGAGCAAAAATCACGATAATGGTGTGCACATATTATAGTAGCCACTTGACAGACAATGCTTGGTTATTATGAAATAATATCAGATTTATACAGATAATATACTCTCACGTATCATTATACTGTTTACTGAAATTACAATAATAAGTTTCTTATAATGACGTTAAAGTAAATTAGTAATTTTCTTTTAATTTTTGTTTAATGTTCAACCTCTTCTATTTTTCTAAACTGATTTACATAAATTCTTTAGTTTTAGTCCCAGGGAAAAATTGGATTAGTACTGAGCCAGTTCGCTGAACGTGCTACTCGCCTGAGCAGTGACCTGATAAGGTCGCTTTATCTCGAATCAGGTGAGCATCTGTATTTTACACGTGCACTAGTTCAGGTTACGATCGTAAATGTGCAATCTAATTTCTTTATTTACAACCATTTAATTTTTGGCACAACGCGAATGATCCCTTTCTTCAAATTTGTATCAAAACGTTACAATTCTTTAGTGAAAATGAAATTCCAAGAGTGTTTTAGCGCAAATGAAATTTTTGCCCGTGGTAAAAATTAAACTTACTCTTTCGCTCATTTAATGAAGGTAATGAAATACAATTGCACGTATTTCCTTTGTGAGGCATTTACCCTTTGATAAAATGTAGGTTACGCGACTTAATTAGGAATGGCACATATGTACATGTGCAGCATACAATCAGAAGTCGACGTGCTTATTAAAACGCACCACATGAGCCTGCTCTGCTCCGCAATTAATACAACATGAGCATAACATCTTCTTCGTGAACGAATCTCGGTCAAAATGACTGTAAAGCTACTAGAATCGGACTAAACCTTGTTCCGTTATCCTCTGTTGGAGCATACCGAAAATGGCTCCGCTTCAGTTACTACTAAAATGATGGGAAATTCGCGTTGTGTTTGTGCCCGCGCGAATGAATTTCACGGCTGCGGTTTAATTTTAGTTTACAGCTGTAATAAATGGCGTAAACCCTACTGTAGTGGATATGAGAGAGAGAAAGAGAGAGAGAGAGAGACAGAGGCACTTTCTATGGTACCAAACGAGTCACCTAATATGTTAAGAGTCAACAAGAGTTTCACCACGAATCATTTGTAATGTAATGAAAGCGAGTAAGCATCAAACAAAATTTATTTGAACAGTAAACATTTGCAACTGGTAGAGAAAAAAAGTTACCCAAATGTCTCTCATCGAATAAGTAAACGTTGTCGAACAAACTTTCATTGCTATGCAAAAAATATCCTTGGGTCATTTGGAAACTGCATTCAATTTTCTTATTGAAATTCGTGTTGATGTTTAGATTTGCTAAAACAAGAAAAAAAAAAAAAATAGCACGAAACGTCTTAGAAATTATGTGCAAATGAATAAATCGAATATACAAAATCATCGAGAACGATTAAATTGTAATGATAAATGTTATTTCGTGGAAGATCGCATGCTCGACTATCGTTGATAAGTTCATCGCGATACAGATTTTAATTCCGCAGTAAACGCAATGAAAAAATGACAAAGATACAAAACGAAGTTTATTAAAGACTCGAGCAGCAGCAGTGGCTGTAAAATACTCTTATCTTATTCAAACTCAAGAAATCTTCCGAGATTAGTTCTTTTAAAATCTTTTATATGCTGTAATGAAGTTGAAACGCTTTTTAAAGTGCATTTAACTGTTTATAATAGTAGTGTAAAGAAGTTCATTGCTTCCACTTTATTATACGAGAAGTTCAGTCGCCGAACGAAAGAGAAAAGGCGTTTCTGATTTTGTCAAAATACATTTCCCTAATTGCTCCTCATACCACAGTTTTTGCTCCCTTTAATTTTATTACTTGTTGAATATTAAAGTATAATATACATTTATTACGAGATCATTTTTGGTGATGAAATATTGACCACAAAAAAAAAAAAAAAAAAAAAAAAAATATTTTCACGCTTATTATTTTTCTTCGATTTCGGTAATAATGAATTCAGAAAAGTGCCGTTGAACTTTTATTCGAGAGAGTGTGAAATTTTTATTCCTTTTGTAACGCGTTCGTTGTAGGAAGTTGATTAATATTTAAAGACCATAAACTGAGTATAAAAAAAAAAAAAGGTATTCCTTTCGGAATAGATCCATGTCAAATGCTTTGTTTTTCGTTTTTCGGAATTTTTATCCGCTCTGCAACACGGTATGGGTGGTTTCCGAGGAACGGAATTGAATATTTACGTTCTTGACATTGAAAGCATACGATCTCGTGAAAAGCGTGTGGTGAATGTCTGCGTGTTTCTGCGGTACACGTGGCTACTTAATTGTCGGGGTTACGGAATCGCCGGTGAATATACCGTTGTCATGGCCGATCTCGTGGGCAGTTCGCCTACGAAATCGCGTTCAGCCGTCGCTTGAACGCGGCTTTATGTATATTGCCGCGCGTGAAAGTTACGAGGAAAAAATCGCGGCTCGGTTAAAGGTCAGGAATGGCTGACTCACGCGATATCAGTTCACGCGGACGTAATCGTATGAAGATTTTATTACACTTCCGTTCATAATAGTTTCAGGAGCACGTGAAATTTAGACCGTTTTCAATTGATTCGCTTAATTTTTTTTCGAACGCTTAAATAGTACAGTTGGAACCTTTCATATTGCGCCAAGTTACAATTAAGGAAATTGCAAAGGAGATGGTTATTTTGAGGTTGCCGCATTAATGAATAAACGCAACGGTTTGTTCATTAGGTCAGTTGGACTAATGCTGTAAAATGATACTCAGTAAAAGTGAAATTGAGAACGTAATGCGCTCGTTGCAAATAAATTGTGACATCAAGTTTTATTATACTTTTATCTTTCATCGGTGCTCATATGGCGGAACTTAGAAAATTTTCTAACAGCCTATACATTAAACGTTAAACACGACTTTGCATATATTTACATAATTTGATATGTCTTTACCCGATAAGAACTGTTTAAGAGAATTAGAATAATGTGTGTGTGTGTGTGTGTGTGCCATTTAATCAAGCTATTTATTCATTAACTGTTTCTCAAACTCAAACAAATTGCAACAATGTCATTTACCGTTGAAAAAAATGCTCTTATGTTTATTCACAATCACGTATGAATCAATTCAATCCGAAATATATATAAATCGTCATAAATTCTGTTATTAGTCGTTATAAATGTCAATAAATTATTGATGTTAAACAAATTCATGCGACAGCTGCGTCTGCATCTATTAAACAGATTTATCAGAATCAATATTCACTGACGTGTTCTGGTTTGTTAATCCCAAAATTGTTGAGAAAACAAACCCAATAACATCAGGCCCAATAACAATCGTCGTCCTTTTAAATTGGCAAATCGTTGAACGAAGTTCATCATACGTCGAATCACCTTACGAGTCTTTTCCATATAACTCGTACAAACGATTTTCAAACTAACTAAAGGAATAAGTTCTATAATGACCATTATGAAACAAGGAAAAGCCATAGTCGTTAACCGATTTCATTTTGATCCGAGACCAAGGGAATCCTCTTTTGTACAAAAGCGAATTAGAATGTTTAAGATGATTTAACTTATTTCACCATTGTAAAGTAGTTTAGAATTGGAGTCCAATATTCCTTACGGTTTAATTTAATCGAGATCGATAATAAGTATTCTCTGAACAATAAGAAAAGAAAAAGAAAGAATGTGTTGAAATTCACTTTAGAGGAAGTGGAATATTTTATTGCAAGAGGGATAGATGAAGAAAAATCCTTTGAAATGGACCCAATTGGAAGAATATGGAGAATGGAGTTGTTGTTAATGAACGGATTCGAACCAATGGAAATATGCATTTTAGGAATAGGTTAATGAACGCCTTGACAATTAATCTTGTAGTTGAGTAGTTGAACATCGGTCGAAACATGACTATCGAGGAACCGTCGATAAATTGTAGTGTATCGTTGGACATTGTGAGCGATCGAAAACTCGCGATGAACGCAGTCGCGCGTTCATCGGCTCTTTGGCTCAACTACTAAATTACGAGGGGAATCAGTCGAACCGATTACACCGTTCAGTGCTTGTCCGTTATGCAGCCGCGTATGCAGCTACGCTACTGATTATCAGGAATGCACTTGCCCATATGATTTAACGGGAGAACTGCATCAGATTATGCGCATGTTGACAAAGTGACAGACAGGTAACCGCATGCACGCCGATAATGCGGAGCAGAGGCTCTCATATCTCGTTCCGTTTGACCGTAAAACCTATTTGAGTGGTTCGCGTTAACAGCGAACTGGTAATAGTAATAATAATAATAATAATAATAGTAGTAGTAGTAGTAGTAGTAGTAGTAGTATTGGTAGCAGTAGTTAGGCCCTTAGCACTGTCAAGGAGGAACGTTCGCTGGCCCCAAGTCGGTGGCCATTAGTCTTATAATTGCTGCGTCACGCGATATCAATTACACATCTATTATTAGACAAGGTGCTCTGCTCTGGTATCGTCAGGATTGAGCCGCGTGTGCGTGAAACCACTTGTAGAGTTGAGTTCGTCGGCTCAGTTGGTTAGGACTGCCTTCGGGCTGCGAGATAACTGTGTCGGCACGAACACTTTTATGTAATAGTTATGCACAAATCAAGTTCATTTTTGATGGCGTGTTATATCTTCATGAAGATTAAATTTAGCGGAATCGTTCCGCGCAGGATGTGGCGACTATTGAGACGAAACGTTTTATGCATATTTTACGCTACAGATGTAACCGGCGAATGGCTCCTAAGGCCATCGCAATTATCTAGATGCCATTGATAATTCTGCGTCTTCTTCCATTCTTTTAACGTTGTCGAGTTCTCAGCGGAACTTTTATTACGAGATTTGTTGGCCACGCTCCAGACACTGATCAAAGGAAATCAAGGTGATGCAATAAGATTCTTTCGGTTGATTTTATCGGAAACAATTTCAGGTGCATAACGGAATTACGGCGTACTTTTATCCCCGGACGAAGAGCTTTTAAAGGGAATTCGAGCTTTGGCTTCGTTACTACATGACAATCATTTTTATGCGGTCTTTTTTCTTTTTTTCTTTTTTTTTTTTTTTTTTTTTTTTTTTTTTTTTATTTCTCGATCCGACTGCCTTTTACGTGTACCTACGACTCTATGTGTGCGCGTTAAATTGTAATCTTTTACGAGTGGATAAGAATAAAAATTATTTTTACGAAAGCCGGTACTTTAGATTGTGTAATTAAAGTGATATAAATGTTACTCGCTAAGAATTCTGGAATATAATTTAATGTTAAATTGGATTTTATGAAAATGAAAAATGAGGACATTATGATAAGTGAGGTAATTAAATTTAGTTGCTGCAATGCTTTTAAAATGGTAGAAATTTTGCAAATATATACTTTGTTTAATTAATATCATGAAAACATTACGAGGCAGATTGATACGGAAATCTCTTTCAAACGGACGCACTTACTTGTGCAAAAACCGAAGTTAATCATTTCTCCAATCATTGATATAGAATTTTTGGCATTTTTTGGAACAACGGTATCCATCTTGTCACTGGTATTTGGCGTTAACAAAATTTGCAATTGACTTTTAACACTCGATACTTATTTTCACATATTTCACATAGTTAATATAAAATCGATATATTTATGAACGATACGATATAATATTAAGTTATTATATAACTAAACGAAGGGCGTAATAAAAAAAAAAAAAATTATATGGACCATTTATTATGTATTGCATGTGAATATTGAATGGTTCGTACTTAACATAATGGAGTTAACCTTGCTGTATATTTAACAATGTGTTCTCGAATAAAGTGCCATTCAAAGAATATATTATTTCAAAATAACTCATTTTGCATATAAATTGATTCTATCATTTTTGAAAATTTGCGCGAACGAAATTGTATCGTGAAATTCCATTAAAGTGAAAAACAATTTTGTTGAATGTTTCTTCGAAAATGCAGATGCAGATCCAATTTTTATTGAAAAATATAACATCATAAAGTATCCTTCGAAACAAAGCGTCGAAAATCTCCTTGAAAACATACCGCGTTCGACTTTCAATTGTGAAAATCCCGAAATTTATCAAACATTTGTCTGTAAATGAAAAGCGAAACGCATATTTTCCGTATTTACAAAAATGAATGCCGCTCTCAAAAGCCATAGACAATGCGGCCATTCGAATGTTGTTCGTTCAATCATTTGCTCCACAACACCGAAAACTACAGTAAAGCGACGTAAAAAAGAAAAGTTGGAAATTTTGTTGACCGCCGGTTGTAATTGCTCCGCGGGAAAATTAATGTGCCACGAGTCACTGGGGGATTAAGCGGTCACGCACAGCTGCTTGTGACCCATTTTCATAGTCGCGTTAACCTGATAAATTTTTTGTCGCGACAATGCGTAGAGTCGCATCCGCAAACGCAGAGAGAAAATTTGGCGAAAAATCATGAGTTTGTGAGATAAATTTTACCATACTTTATGGTAATGGTGGGATAACAGACGATTTTGTTAAATATTCTGATTCAGTATGGTAACATTTTCTTCAACTGGATTCTCACAATTTTTACTATACTGTATGATATTTGGTGACCATCCCATTATTACTATAGAATATAATAATTTTTACAGTATTATTTCTCTCAGTGTACCATTATCCCAGCGTTATGATACGGTATGGTAAAA
>JABFQA010002621.1:0-10965 GCA_022817065.1 Probaryconus sp. ZL-2020
AATCATGATAAATGCACAATAAATTTAAATTTTTAATTTAAAATTTGTAATCGTGTATGTATAGAAAAATAAGTCAATTCACAATAATTAAAACGTTGCTGTAATAATAAGGTATAATTAAGTATTTTTTAAGCAGCAAAATCGTTGCTCGGTTTTCCCTTGTAGAAATAAATTTATCTGAAAGTGTCTGAAAAAATCTGAAAAACGTTTGAAAAGTTCTGAAAAGGTCTGAATTCTCAATTTCAAGACCTTTTTAGACTTGTTCAGACAAATTTATTTCTATTAAAGTTCTTCTAATGAAAATAGATACATTTATGCTTTTTTACATGAAACATTATTTCTTATTTAAAATAAGATTATTATTATACAAAACTGAATTACTATTATATGACATAATCAATGTAATTTTATGTTTTTGTCTGTTATTATAAGTCTTACCTTACTTAATGGTCCAGCTACTGAATTGATAAGAGCACCAAGTGAAAAACCTCTATCAGGTGGCTTAAATAAAATAAAATTTTCTAAATAATAAAAGTTTATTTCAATTTCATTTTAATGGCTTTTTGGACTTGAAATGATGTCACCGCACAAAGCAGTTAACAAAAAATGTCATAACGAAGAAACACTTTAGGGAACAAATCGAAACAATGACAACTGCAATAAAAAAAAAGAACATAACACATAAATGTGCGTCGAGTTGAATCATAACTCTATCTCTCTTTCGATTATATTGTATCATGTTGTTCCCGTTCTCTTGTAGCAGACAGAAAGAAACATTTTTATAGAAAAGATTGGGAGATGTGATTTCAAAATAGTTCGACTTTGATTAAACATTTCCTTTTCTCTCTCTCCTTCCCTTGTTCTATTCAGTATATAAAAAATGGAATTACAAATTGAATACACGTTAGATTTAAAAATATTTGTAACTTAATATCGTTTAAATATTTTCCTTTTCGTGTCTTTCGTTATTATTCGCGTTTTTCAAATCCTTTTTGTATGTCGCATAAAATGAAAGGGCGTTAAAAATTCAATGCCACTGCATTTTCAATATTGAATTTGTAATAATGAGAAGCTTCATTAAGCTTCGTCCTCACTTAATTAATTTGTATGCGTTCCACGTCTTCATTAGCATGCAACAATTCCTCCAAGTCGGTACATTTTTTTCCCCTAATAACCTGACAATTTTTACATTATTAAACGCACATTATTATAAAACGTGCAAATATAAATTCTTCGTTTATTCATCTCATTTGAAATCACAGTTCATAATTACATGAACGTGGCACGAAAATATGCAATATGTAATTCAGAACGTCTTTATTATTATTCATTTTCCTCCCCGAAAATTTACATAGCGCATCGCGCACAAAATTTTCGTTAGCTTATCGTCAAATCGTTATTTGTAAATATAATTTAAGTAGAAAGTATTTTTACAACCTGTAATTTACGGTAATATAAATATTGATGTTATTTTTCTGTTATAACTTCCTTAATAATTCAAATATCTTCCTGCAAAAAACCAGTATATTACATATCTAGTATTTAATCTGCTTATATATTGCATTTGCATTAATTCAATTCCTTCTTCGGTAAACAGTTCTTCAAAGCATTCTTCAACGTTGGAATAAATTCTTTCGTAAAAGATATATTCCCTACATCGAATCAATGTTTAATCTATAAAAAGGAATTCCGGCATAAAAGGAAGTTCACAAAATGTTTATCAACCATTCCACCGACGAACGCTCTTCCTCATACAGTCGTTTACTTCTATTAAAATTGAATCCTTCGACAAAAATCAAAATCTATTGCCGTGATGCGCTTACTGTTTATTTAGAACATTTTCTTCGTCAACGGAAACGACAAACACATCGCGTAAAAACAATCATTAATTTTTCCGTTGAAATCTGAAATTAAAATCTTCGCAACGCAAAGGATCTTGGCATCATTTGCACACGAACGACAAAACTTCCAAGACACCCTGTATGCAAAAGTCAACAAGTACGAAACTCCACGAGTTTGTAACTTCTACTTCCAGAAAATACTTGTCAATCAAAATCATCTTCATTTTTCGGTCTAGGAAGTTCATTGTACTCAATTCTGAATTTTAAATGAAGATACTTTGCAACTTAACTCAATTATTCGAGGCGTTAATTATTTATTGAAATTATCTTCTTCATAATTCGACTGAATTCGACATTTATATTATAAAAAAAGAAAAATGAATATCATTACATGTGAATTTTTCAGAATTTTTCAAATTAACGATAATAAATCCACCAAATAAAACATAAGAATCATAATTGTTACAAGGAAATTTTCTTGTAATACCATTTCACATTAGCGACACTGATATTAATAATAACATACAGTATCTGTATTGCTAACTGCTATTGATAATTAAACAAAGATCGGTTAATCAAAATCCTTAATAGAAAAATAATAGAGAAATAGGGAAATAGAAGATTAAAATTATAAAAACTTATATTCCTTACTTTTGAAATTCACAAGTATCCTCAAAATCCAAATACACTTATAACAGAAAAATTATTAACTGTCTTGAAATATTAAAATCAATGCAACACATGTTACGAGTTCCCGTGAGAATATTTCTCGGACACCCAATATATAAAAGCCAACAAGTGCAAAACTTCGCGAGCGCAAAACTTGTACGAAAATAGTTGTTAATGATAATTACCTTCCTCGTTTCGTTTTCCAGGAGACAGTTGATTCGAATCGTTTGGTTTTAAATCAACGGATCTAACAGCAACGGAATCGGCTTTAGCCGCGAAATCGGCAACGGCCGACTATTCCCCGCCATCGCCGTTCTCCAGTTCCGGCATCACGGGATCCCTCGTCGTTGTGAAAAGCGTTTTATTTTCTTCTATAACAAAAGTTCCTCGGCAAATGATAAAACGCAGCTACGCAGAAACCAGCCGAGGCAAGGTGAGCTTGCACGAAACAGGTCCCTCTCGTCCACGCGATCTTCCGTAAAACCCGCTCCTTCTTTAGCATTCTTTTGATTTTTTCGCTTTGTTTACGCGCGACCTCCAGAAGTCATCGCACGGTGCTGGTTCGCTCGAACGATCGACAACCAGATATATAATCCGATCCCGAGACGAATATCCGGTGGTTACTATTGACGCGCCATTATTTTTCTCTTTTTTTCTTTCGGTCCCACTAGATGGTCCACGCGTGTTTTAGGCCATTGAATTCAATCACTTGTGTATCATGGCTGTATAACTTATGCTGAGCCAATAAACTTACTTGATCTGATCTGAAATTCAACCACCTTCAGCCACCAGTACACCAACGCACATGGTTCCAATTCGCCGCTAACTTTACTATCACCATTCCACTGAAGTTATCTCGCGACTCCAACGTCTTTGTCTCTCGCGAAAAATCGCGACTACCACAAATGGTCCGAATTTATTTTCAACCGATTTTGCAGAGACGAACGAAAAGAAAAAAACCACTCGAACGATTAATTTGGAAAGCTACAGGATTTTCTTGCGATCAATGGTTTTCGATCGTTCAGAAATCTGTTGCGTCCGATACAGACGCGTTACCACTATCGTCATTACCGGTTCAGGTACGGGACCACGGTCTGGCACCACTGTTGGCGTGACTTACGTTCTCTCTCTCACTCTCTTTCTATCGCGAGCCACTCAAAAGTTACCGTTCCTCTCTCTAAAGTTTGGAACGATCGGTAAGAGATCGCATTGAATTACGTTCGATAACGATGGGCAGTGTGACGGCGATCGAGAGGGAACCGGTGGGATAAAGTGTTTTGCAAAAAGTCGCTGTGCATAAAAATTTGAAAATGTTCGCGGCAACGACGACGAGAGGAAAGAGTTAAGTACGCGGCAGACGCGAATAGGAACGCGCTCCGCGTCGTACTGACTGAACCCAGGTCGGGCAAACGAGAACCCGACTCGGGACCCGAGGACAACGACTCCCACTTCTGTTAGAACGAAACCTTTCTCTCTGTCCCTTTTCATCTTATCACCGGCTATCGGGCCGCGTCCTCCTCGCACCCCTTTCGCGCCGGCATTCGTCCTTCTCTTTCTTCGTTTCATTCTGTTTCGCTCGTTCCCGATTACACGCGCGCGCGTGTACACACTTTGATCTATCCTTTTTATATATATGTATATTTTTTTTTTCGTTTACAATCGTGAGAAGGGATGGTTTTTGTTTTCATTTTATATTTTTGGAAAATGATCGAAAGTTTTGGAAGATCCGCGAGCGATCGCGAACACCACTGACTTGTAGATCAGTTTTGTTGGAGATGGTGTTTGTATGTGTGTCCACGCGTGCTGCTTCTATGTTGAAACTAAGTCGCCGGAGAACGCGATTTCTTTACTCACGCCTTGTCCTGCAGACGCTTCGTCCTTTTGCGCCAACAAAATCATGCAGCACACCCTCCCAAATGGAAATTGCCAGAGTTACAAAACAGGCCAACAATGGTCAAATACTGGATTCATAAAATGCCAGCTTCCCAGTACTGTGCCAGTACTGGGCCGTTTGTATGTTTCCACAAGGACTCTTTCAAGGTCAGCCGTTTCTAGAATTTACAAAATTGGAGATCGTCAGTGGAAGAGTAATGGTTCGGTTTGCTGGTAAATTCGTACTGCGAATGCAAAAATTTACGCTATAAACATTTCCAAAATGCAAAAATACAGAGATGTTTTTAATGTAAGGGAAAATGGATTAAGTTGAAGTCGAAACTTCGTAGGAGTTTTTTTTTTTTTATTTTTTATAGCACGGGATGAAGTATAAATTATGATAGCAAATTGTTACGATAAATAAAATTTAAACACGATGCATTGTTTAACTGCGGGGTCGTAGACGCGCGAGATAATGGGAAAAAGAGGACATTTCACAGGTAGAAAAATTGGGCAATATTTTGGCAATAGTGGCAGTTTTTAATTACTGCGCGTTCGAACAATAAAACATAAACCCGCAATTTCAGCATATTTGAGAAATTATTGTACAAAAACAAGTTTATCTGCAAATGAAATCTTTTAACTGGAAATGTCGACAAAAATGAAATAAAAAAAAAAAAAAGTAGGAAAGAAATTAAAAGTAACGGTGTCATTAATATATAGACAGTACGTGCAAAAATGAACGAACTTATGTCGGCGTTAAACAAGTTGGGCATCCAGTTTTATTGTTGTTAAAGTTTTGATTTCGTTCAGGTTTGACATTTTTCAGAAGTTAGTAATAGTGTTAAAGCATAGGTAGTTTGCAAACTAACAAGCATCGGGCACGTTTCTGCGAGCAAACTTTACTTAAAAGCATCGAACGTGTGTAGATTAAAATATTCAAATATTTCTGCATACTTAAATCGTTCCAAAAATAAAAAAAAATAAAAAAACAATTAAAAAATCATCATAAATTAATAAAAAAAGTCTGCACTTCTGATCCTAAATTCTAATTAAAGTCGTAAATCATTATTTTCTTTACTTCTTTGTGTTATCAACTTATCACAAACAGATGCATTTAATATATGCTTGTGTAAGGTTCGCGTACATAAAGCAACATTAAATTTGTCGATTTCTCTAAGATAAGAGCAAGAGAGAAATGTGCATCTTATGTAAGCTCGAGGTGCAAAAAAAATTTTGAAGTTAGAAACTCCGGCGTCTACCTGCACCTGTGTATAATGTGCGTTGAATATATGTTTCAAGAGAAGGCGATTTCTTCGCTCGCGTCTTGTCTCGTGGACGTGCTTCGTCCTTTTCTCGTTAAACGCCGTTCAACAAAAACAGGATTCATAGTTCTGTCCTGCACCCTCTTGATCCGAATAATTACGATCGCGAACAGAACCAATTTAATTCCAATTCAGCGATAGAGTCAAAAGTTAAGGACAGGATTCTCAAAATCAAAGTCCACCAAAGTTTAAATTGACATGATTTTTGTTTTAGTTAACATGATTTTTTAGTCTCTTAGTTGTTTGAACATCCATTTATAATATAATTCTGATAAAATATATTTGCGAGTTATTCGAGCGAACTTTATAACAAAAAAAGAAATATTAATAATGTATTTATATACGAAAGTATATATCAATAGTCGTTGAATTTTATTTTATTACGGGTTTCCTTTCGTCCCCTTTCTCGGGTGAATTTATTTTTTTTTATAGACTCAACATTCGTACATAGGGGAGCTGTTTGATTTCTCGCGCATCGAATCGAACCTGTCGTCGAAAAGGTTCTTTAGATAGCCATGATAATAAAAACAAAAGTTTGCTCAAGTGCTCTCGGTTTAAATAGACAATAAAGAAAACATAAAAGCTAAAATAATAATAAATCTTGCGATGCCGAATAAAAAGGAATTCTTCGTTTCGATTTCATCGAATAACAAAGAAATTAAATGGACATTCTTGTTATAGGAAATTTGTAAAATCATAACTACGGAATTAATTGTACAGAGTGTATTAATGACGCACAAAGTTTCTGATTACAGTTCAATCAAATATCACTTGCTATAACATTAAATTAAAGTATTTACTGGAATTGAAACTAGTCCAAATTTACGAAACACAAAACGCTACGATAATTGACATATTACAGTGATACGTGATGTTGCTAACATAATTTCAATATTCATGCAAGAATCCGAAGGTGGAAATAACGCAATTATTGTGGAATTCGTCGTCACGTAAGAAACTAATTTTGCGCAATTATAAAATCTCATATATTTTCTCTATGTAAATTCAATGGTCTTGTGATTCTCATTTTCATTGCAATGCCGTTCTGTACGAAATGACTTTGAATTCCACATTATATTTTTATGACTAAGAAACCATCGCACGGCCTGCGACATCAAGCACACACCGGCAATTGTCATAACAGTATTATGTCGATTTGAAAGCGTGACATTTATTCTATCACATCACATGCAACATTACAGTTATCAAGATTAAAGCGATGACAACATAATGCTTAATAGTTTTCTTAAGTTAAAATCATGGAAGATGAATGCAATTTTCTCCCTAGGGCGAGAAAATTTTGCGAAAACTGTGCGAAATCTAATTTTGCACAGTTTTTGAAAAGAAGATCTCAATCGAAATGGTATTCGGTTTTATTTATATTATATATCTAAAGAATTTAACAATTGTATAAGATTTCAAATTATATTTTATTTTCATTTTCATTTTATGAAAGATGATGAGCGCATCTTTTTTATAAATGAAGATAAAGCTGCGTCTATAAACTGAGAATAAAAGTAATTTAAAATAAAAAAATAATCTTAGACGATTTTTAATTTAAACTTAATATAATTTTAATTTAAAGTTTACTTTGATGTAAGTGTGAACATAATTTAATTTCAAATTGGAGGTCATCGATTGGCGCTCAGGTAATGCCAACGTATGAACAATTTTGTTTCTATTCAATGAAATACCCTAGATAGATTTAATGTGATTGGTTGCGAACTCATGTTCGCCAACATTAAAACTATATTGTGCCTGCACTTTTTCTGATCAATTGTTGCTGTCAAAAACGTCAAAGGCGTCGACATGGCTTCTAAAGAAACAAATTTATACAGTTTATTTGCTGAATTGAATAAATTGGGGCAAAATGGAGAATACGAAAGAGCCTTAAAAACTGCCAATCGCAGTGAGTACTTTAGAATTGTGTGATTTATATTTTTTTTTATTCGAATTTTATCATTTGCAAAAATTAACCTAACAATGTTCACAGACAGCTGTTTCTTACTGACAATAAAATGATTGTTGATTTTATGAATGACAATAATTACAATCCCTAATTCTGTCTATTAATTTTTATTATTTTTATACGTGTATTATAATTTTTCTGAAATCTTTTACTTACACTTTGTGACGTGATTTTTTGACATAATGATAACACAAAACTTTTTTGCAGTTATTGGGATCAATGAAGATGAAGCTGCGCTGCATTGCAAAGCAATCTGTCTTATTCAGATGTCAAAATTTAATGATGCACTTACTGTTATGAATCATCAAAAATTGGCAACGTATGAGAAATAATGTTATATTTTGTTTACTCTTATAATGGGGCGCATCCAATTCCGCCAAAATTTCCAAACCGTGTTCACAAAAATTCCGTGTTGGCGGAATTGCATAGCACCCCTTATAATTGAAATTTATTTATTTTTTTTTATTTTAATAAGAATGGATCTATGTAGAAACATCAATGTAAAAAAAAAAATTGTCTTACAGGAAACTAGAATTTGAGAGAGCTTACTGTTTATACCGATTAAATAAAGTGAAGGATGCTTTGAAAACAGTCGAAACTGTACAAAATCCATCCTTAAAAATTAAGGAACTGAAAGCACAAATTTTATATCGTTTAGAACAATATGAAGAGTGCTTTGCAATTTACAGAGATATTATAAAAAATTGCAACGACGATTATGAGGATGAAAGAGAAACTAATTTGTCTGCTGTTCTTGTGAATTTGGCCATTCAACGATCAGTAAGTTTATTTTTACTAATATAAAGAATAACAAATACTATATTCTGTAAACAATTTTAATAATTTTTAGAATATTGAAACGCCATCTTTAAGGGAGGACACTTATGAATTAACTTACAATGCAGCGTGTCGTTTGGTAGCAAATGCTGGAAATGACAGAGCAGCACTTGCAGAAGCTGAAAAAAAGCTTAAGCAATCTGAGAAAATGTGCAGGGAAGCTTTAGAGGAAGATGGCATGACTGAGGAAGAAATTGAAGATGAATTAGGTATCATTAAAGTTCAACTAGGGTACTGTCTTCAACTTCAAGGTCGAAAGAAAGAAGCTCAAGCTCTCTACCTGGCAGCTTTAAAGACGAAACCAGACGACATTGCATTGGTTGCAGTTGCGAGTAACAACGTTGTAACTTTGAACAACGATCAAAATGTATTCGATAGCAAAAAACGAATGAAAAACGCTACCCACGAAGGATTGGAACACAAATTGACTTTGTCCCAGAGAAGAAGCATCGCATTCAATCAATGCCTTTTAGCATCTTTTACGAATCAAGTAAATTATACTTATTCTTAATAAATAACTTTTTATGTATTTCTGCAAGTGATTATATTTAAATTTTGATAATTTTAGGGAGAACATTGTCGACTGCTTTGTGACAGAATGATGAAAGAACATCCAGAGTATGCAGCGAGGGCTGTGTTAGTAAAAGCTTATCAATTAAGCAAAGATAATAAATCAAAAGAAGCTGCAGAATTGTTGAACAAATATGCCACTGGGGAAAACGAGTTGCCGGTGAAATTGGCTTGTGTTCAGATATTACTCAGTCAAGATGTTGATAAATCATCTTCCACTAATGTTACGGATGCTATCAAAGTTCTGCAGAGTCTAAATGAGAAAGACAGATACCTGCCTGGAATTGTCAGTGCTCTGGTTACTTTGCACATGGCTAATAATGATCGTCAGAAGGCTTCTACCACTCTAAAAGATGCTGTAAATTATTACAAGAAGAACAAGGTAATTGAAATTACAAATCATAAAAATACAGAAGAATCCTTTCTTTTTCTTTTTTTTTTTTAGCTAATTTTTATTGTTCTAGGAAAACACTGGTAATTTGGGAACTTTGTGGCGTCAAGCGGCAGACTTTCATTTACGTAGTGGCGAAGTTAAAGTTGCTGCAGCGAGTTTGGAGGAATTGCTGGCAGCCTCGCCATCAGATACGAAAACTTTGGCACAGTTGGTAATTGCCTACGCACAATTTGACCCTGCTAAGGCTCAGGACTTGTCAAAGAGGTTGCCACCCCTTCATAACATTGCTGAAACGACCGACGTTGATGCGTTAGAAAGTAGCAATTGGGTGATTGGTACCAAAGTTGTTAAAAGAAAAGTGGAGCCTTCTCCTGGGTAAATTCCTTTTTTTTTTTTTCTTATTTTAAGACAAACTTATCTCTGAGCGTAGTAATACGACGAAGATAATAATTTTCTTTTTATAACGTACTCATTTAAAAATATTTTTTCCAGAAAACCAAGTTCGGATCAGGTTCAAAAGGTACAGAAGAAGCGCAAGCGTAAGGGCAAATTGCCTAAGAATTATGATCCAAATGTTTTACCTGATCCAGAAAGATGGTTACCGAGACACGAGAGAAGTGGTTTTAGAAAGAAGAGGGACAGGAGAAATAGGGATGCTGCTATGAAGGGCACCCAAGGTGCTGCCACCGGAGCAAGTGACCAATTGTAAGTTGAAAATATTGTAATTAAAATAAAATTATAAACCTGTAGAATTAAATTTATTGTATTTTTCTTTATCGTCTTTTTTCAGTGACATTACAAAGATGGCTGCAACTACTAAACCTTCGCCAAACACCAGACAAAGTCCGGCAGTTGAAACAGCTGGCCCCAGACAACAGCAGAGAAAAGTACAACCAAAGAAAAAGAAAAAGGGTCACAAATGGTAATCCCTCTGAGAAATCATAATAAATAGAGAATTCAATTTGTACTGAATTTTTTTTACATTAATATACAATCACGTTACTCTTCAAAATAAACTAAATTGTTTATTGAAAAATTTGTCTTTTATTTTAAAACTACCTAGCTGTCCTGTTGGCTATTTTTTTTTTTTTTTTTTAGGTGAACCACCCCATTGTCTTTAATTATGAAAAAATAAAAATAATTAAAAAATATCCCAATGCTGCATTTTGTGCTGTTCCTGCTGTGAAGATAAGTAGTGGTACTATACAGTATCACTACGGAATACGCAGTTTCGAATCGATCGAAACGTCGCGCGCAGTCATGTTAAGCTTACTTGCATTTTAAGCCTATGATATCGTTTTATATATCACACTAATACTGCAATATTACATTTCAAAATGTTCTCTTTTCTTTTATCTCAATTGACAATATTTCCCAAACAATTTATGAAAGCTTGATTTATCATTTCATTTAATTACAAATTTAATAACTTAGTAATTTATAAAAAAATTTCAAATCTATTTCCAAAAAAAAAAAATTCCATTAGGA
>JABFQA010002622.1:0-10964 GCA_022817065.1 Probaryconus sp. ZL-2020
AATGATTTTGGGATAATTGGAAAGTATTGATATATTGAAGGATTTGTATAATATGTTTAGGATAAAATAACTTTGGGATAATTTACAGGTGTCGATAAATTGTGTGTTGAGAATAATGATTTTGGGATAAAAAGCATACCACTCGTAACAAACTGTAAGATTCATTTCAATTCACAGCATTGCATTCAATTTACAGCGTTGGTTTCTGAAAGCTTCATTTGGCAGAGTTCTTAAAACACCCCTGAACTTAATTTCTAAATATAAAAATACAATTTCTTTTCTTATAACTCTTTTCTCAATGCTCCACTTAATCAAGCCTCTAATTAATAGATCTAAAAATATTATTTACAAATAATTACCTATTGTCTGTAATAATTATTTTTATATTAAGCTCAGGAATTGATTTTCAATATGTTCATAAATGGTAATGTTAAATAAATGAAGTTATAAATTTGTAAATGTTTAAAGGAATGAAAAATATATAGATCTGTTTAAATGTTACCTGTTTATATTCAACGCTAACATTTTGAGCGCCGCAATCTTCGCACGCATCAGTTTCCACATGAACTTTGTGCGCATTTTCGAACAAATGTATAATAACGTCGCATCGATTGCAAACTAGTTTCCACTTTGGCGCCGCAGAAGGATCCAAAACAAGAATGCCCGTATCGCATTCCGGGCAACTTGATACTCCATTGGAGTTCATTCCATGTGGACAAGTCGGGTGCGTGCACAAATTGCAACCGCTCATTCCTTTTTTCATGTCCCTGTATAGTTTTTACAACGATGTTATTATTACATTTTTGTGCTAATGGATCAAAAGCCTTTGGTATTTTAAATCACTTTTTTCGTCATTAATTACAGACAAAGAAGTATTTTCAAAAACAATTATCATTACTTTTTAAAAGTTATATACGACGTTTCTTTTTGAAATTTCACAGTCAACGTTTAAGTATCATTTTTCTTTCGTTTATTGCAAAAAGATTAAAGTTTTTTTGGATTAAAGTTATAGTTAGTTGTCAAGTTTTTTTAAATGCCAATACAGACATTTCCAATAATATTGCAATTTCACTGTTACACTGTTCTATGTATATAATAGTTTTCGGATTACTTATTGAAACTCGATATCAGTTAAGCGAAAACTATATATAATTTATTTTAATATCGACGTTTAAAAAAATTTTTAATTTAGCTTGAAAGATATGCCTGGCGCAATTTTTAAATGGTCAAATATGGCTCGAGTAATAAAAAAGACATATGAAATTACAGTAATCGATACAGAATTCAACAAAATAGGTCAATAGTAAAACTGATTTTCACGCCACAATAACTCACGAGTAAAGTGGGACTATTGAAGGGACATCAATTTTTTTATTGACTCTGAGGATGTTAACAGAAGATGCAAATTATACGACACTTTCATAAAGTTTTGGTCGGCAAGAGTATCGGACATAATTGTCTTTCTTTTTTCTTTGCTTTTTTTTTCTATGAATTTTTATATATTTTAATTTAAACTAAATATATTCATTGTTTAAATTATACCAATTTTTTCAAACGCATATTTCGCCCGGCATGAAAATAATAAAAGTCTCTTACCTGAATGGTGGATTATTGTAGCAATAAGGACAGAAAATGTAACTCTTTCCACGAGCTCCAGTTGAAAATGACAAAAGTTCAAAATCATCCAACGGGCATTTCAACTCTTTGTAAATGCGAATGTTTCCGTTTTGTGGAAGGCTATACGTTTCGTTGCAATGTGCACAATGAAGCCGTGAAGGCTTTGTTTGGATGTATTTTATGTAACGTCGACATTTTCCACACCTGTAAAGAATATCATTCCAATTATTATTATTATTATTATTAGAAATGTCTAATTTCCATATTTTATGAAATCTTAATAAGTTATATTAAAGAATTAAATAATTTTATAGTTATTTCATATGAAAATATAAAAGATGAATAAGTGAATCTTATAATATTACCTTGAATATGATTTACCGGACGCCGAAAGTGGACTAAATGAAACCTCAAACAATTGATCCATTGCCTCTATGCTTTGTACAAAATAATGAAATTTCTGCTTAAAAATTTCTACTGTATGTTGTAAAACTTGATGATAATCAGCCTCTCCCAAAGCAATTAAATTCAGTTGTTCCTCCACAGCTGATCGCATGGTTGGTAAAACTAATTCCGGATCAATCTGAAATTAAAAATCAAAGCAATAGCTCAATATAATATTATTAATTAACGATACCTTCCAATCTTCTGTATGAAATTCTTACTTTCTGATAACCATGAACCAAGACAACTCCAAGAGATGTCGGTATCAATTTTCTCCCAGATGCAACATTTACATAATTACGGACGCATATATTATTTATATGTACAGGAATAGAGGCATCTGTTCCTATTCCATGTTTTTCCATAAGAGAAATTAATTCAGCTTCGGTTAAATAATCAGGTGGTTGAGTGTAACACTCTTGAAGTTTTGCCTGAATAATAAATGAAATATTAATAATTTATAAATTATATTGTATTATCTTACTCACTTCTTGAATGGGAGCGTTATCATCAACGCAGAACTTTGGAAGCACTTCATTTGCACTGAGAGCTTGCCAGGTAAGAATACTTGTGTAACCTGGGTCCAAAAGCGAATGTCCACCGCATGTGAAATATTCTGTTCCAATTTCAAATTTTATTGTCGTACTTAAATACTTGCAATCACGAGCTAACTAAAAATAAGAAGAACACCTGGTTACCTGATATATAAAAATACATTAGAAAATCTATGAACCTTGTTTTAGGTAAAATAAGAAAATGATTCCAAACACTTTGAGTTAAAACAAATAACTTGATTTTGTAACAAGTATAAATGAAAAATGATATTTACTGTTGCTATAAAATGTCTTGTTATGTAATCATACAATCTCCATGAATCTCCATCTAACTCATTTCTGGAAGCGTATTTCATTGGCGTTATGGGAGGATGGTCACCAGCATCTTTTCCTTTTCTGGGACCTTTTCCATTCAATAAAATTTCATTTACTTCTTTCCTCCATTCTGGACTGTTTTGATGTAGCTTCAAAACCGCACTATATTTATAAAGTATAAGAATAAGTTATAATCAAGATTACAATTACAAGATACAATAAGAGAAAGTGTTTAACATACTGTAAATCAAAATTTGAAGGATACGATGTGGTTTCAGTTCGAGGATAACTGATATATCCCTGAGTATAAAGACGTTCAGCAATTTGCATAGCATGATGTGGGCCCATACCAAGTCCTGAACTTGCAACTCTCATTAACTCTACTGTATTCAATGCAATAGGTCTGGGCTTTGTTTTTTCACTACTTTGTATACTAATTACTCTGAAAAAGACAATTAATTTGAAAAAATTAGTTTCTTCAATTTTACTTTAAATGTAAGACAATAAAAAAAAAAAAGTTATTACTTTGCTTGTTGGTGCTCTTTAACTTTACTCAAAAAAATATTTGCGACTTCCTTATCAAAGCATCTTACTCGACTCCAACTGAGAGAAACATCTTGCCCTTCGGGAGATTTCACTGACACCTATAAAGAACTTTCATGAATACAAATCACAGATCAAAGAAATAACGTTTCTTTCAATCACGTCAAGTCATACCTGTAAAACCCAATATGGGTCAGGTTTAAATGTCTGAATTTCATCGTGCCTTTGCACACAGAATCCTAACGTTGGTGTTTGGCAAGGTCCGTATGAAATAAGCGATGCATCTAAATCACCATATTTTCCCTAGAATGAGTTTTTTAAATAAAATTATTCTACTCTTTATACTTTTTCTTTGAAAATTAAAATTATCGTCCAAATTATCATACTTGGAAAAATTTTGTTTGGTATCTTGTAAAAGCGCACCCTATCCTAAGATCAAGCTCTTGCCTTGCATCGACGCTTCTTGCTTTGTTTTCATCTGGTCTTCCTAACTCCATCATAGCATTATTAATATCCTTTGCAGTGATTGCAGAAAAATGTGCTCGCCATACATCCTTAACATTTTTTTTTTTTTAATTTTAATAAAACAGTTGTTGCATATTTATTATGAATTTAAAAATAAATGTTTATTACATTTGGATTTAAGTGACGATTTCTCCCATGTTGCACTGCCTGTATAACTTCGAAGCATATGTTTTCACCTTCCTTATCGCAATCCAGCCATAAAATTAAATAGTCACAATTTGCACCCTCTCTAGCAAGGAAATGAGGAATTTTGAGTTTTGGATTCGCTTCCTTTTTTTCAGTGGGACAGGAAAATAACTCAGCCTGTTTTATATGAAATAAATTATTTCATTAGTTAATTATAATCTTTAAATAATTCAATATTTTATGCAGTGCAAAACTTACAGGATCTACTTTGTCCCAACTGTTGTATTTTCCGACAAAATCTAAACTCATTACATGTCCACAAACAGAAGTCATTTTAAAATTGACAGTTTCTACTTTTCTAGACTGATTCTGATTTCTAAATTGTCCTTTCCACTCGTGTATTGAAATTGAACCATTTGAAGCTAAAATGCAAATTTTTTAAATATTATACCTCGTTTATTATTAATTATAGTGAATTCAAAATTGTATTGATTATTAATAAATAATAAATGTTTCCTGGAAAGTGAGAAAGTAACCTACCTTTTCTGGTTGTGGCACTTCCATTGCTTAAAATTTCAGCCAAGGAAGCTGCCAAGGAAGGCTTCTCAGCCACCATCAAAGCTGTCTTCATTTTGACAGTATTTTTTCTTTCCTGCAATAATAAATTAATTTTTTAATATAAACTACACAACATTTCATTCATTCCATCATTGCGGCAAAATTATAGAGACTGTACTGTCAAATTCATAAGGTTCTGCCCCGTTTATTTGTTGTCAGAAAGGTGGGGAATGTCTTATAAGAGAAGTCTAAAAATCTCTTTCTTGTTCACATTGATGTCTAATTTTACTCAAAAAAAAAAAAAAAAATCAATAATTAACACTCAAAACATAAGAATTATTAAAATTATTAAGATCTATTGAAATTAAAATATGTTACAGTTTTTGTTAAATTGGATTAATTTTAATTTGAATTTTAGAGCCAATAAGTTTAGTTCCAAATAGTAATAACACACTCTTCGTGGCGCTGAAATACAAGTTGTGAAGTGTCAATCTTTTCTTCTCATCTGTTCTCACTGGTTCTCACAGCAGTTTAGAGAAGATAAAAGGTATGATTGATTTTTTTATTATTATTATAACTTTTCTTAAATTCCTGATTAATATTTTTCTAATAATTTAAAAGAATCAGAACGTTAATTAAAGGATAACAAAAATATGTCAATTTTATGTTATTTTTCTTTTTGTATTATTAATTCTTCATTTCACACGTGTTACAATATGTCAATACATATTAAAGTAGCATTTTTATATAAAGAATAAGAATAATTGTCTAAAAATAAATAATCATTTAATTTCTATTCGTATTCCATTATCTGTCATTGATAAGTTCAATCAATTTGTGTCCAGGATGATTCTATGATAAATGGATGTGAAATAAAGCTTTCTGCATTAAGCGTTATTTGTAGCATGCTATTAACATGCTATTAAGTAATTAAATAACATTATGAATATAAAACATAAATTATATAAAAAATGTTATTTCAGAATATGGCGGACACAGCTCCAGCCCGAGGAGGCTTCCGAGGTGGATTTGGTTCCCGTGGAGGGGCCGGTGGTAGAGGAGGCAGAGGTGGTAGAGGCCGTGGCCGAGGTCGTGGTCGTGGCAGAGGCAAAGAAGAATCCAAGGAATGGGTACCAGTGACCAAACTTGGCCGATTGGTTCGCGATGGAAAAATAAAATCTCTCGAAGAGATTTACCTGTTTTCTCTTCCCATTAAAGAGCATGAAATCATTGATTTCTTCATTGGGCCCAATTTAAGAGACGAGGTTCTTAAAATTATGCCAGTACAGAAACAAACTCGTGCTGGTCAACGAACTCGTTTCAAGGTATATCAATTTTATATTTAAACACAATAAAATGTAATCATTTATCAAATCGAAAGAATGAAAATTTAAATTGAAACCTTTTCAATTGTAGGCTTTTGTTGCCATTGGAGACAGCAATGGACACATTGGTTTGGGTGTAAAATGCTCAAAGGAAGTAGCAACAGCTATTCGCGGTGCAATTAATTTGGCCAAATTGTCCGTTGTACCTGTTCGCCGAGGATACTGGGGAAATAAGATCGGAAAGCCCCACACCGTGCCCTGCAAGGTCACAGGAAAATGTGGATCAGTTCAAGTAAGACTGATCCCAGCTCCTCGTGGAACTGGCATTGTTTCAGCTCCAGTGCCAAAGAAACTTTTGCAGATGGCTGGTATCGAGGATTGTTATACTTCAGCTCGCGGTTCCACCTGTACCCTTGGCAATTTCGCTAAAGCCACTTATGCTGCAATTGCTAAGACTTACGCTTATCTGACACCAGATTTATGGAAGGAAACACCTTTATTGAAATCTCCTTATCATGAATTTGGTGACTATTTGTTGAAAAATCACCGTCCTGTATTAGGAGCCAGATCTGCTACTGATGCTTCATAATGTAACGATCTATGATCTTTCATTAAATAGATATTTTCTATGAAATTGCTGATTGATATTTTTTAAATCCCAAAAACGTCCCAAAATATACTTCACAATTAAAAATAAAATAAATAAATTATTCCAAATTGAATTCCATAAGTACAAGTTATCAAAAGTAGAAGTGCATTTGAAATTAATAGAACAATCAATCAATAATTTTTGTCAGAGTACTTATATTTTATAATTATTATCAGTTTACATTCTTAATTAAATTAATACATTACTTCCGTATTCGAACTTTTATTTTTCTGTTCAGTTGACATTAGCGTTTACATTAACGTAATAAATATACGTAGAAGTTCTCTCAGTATCAACATACTCATGTACTCTTAATTTCATATCGATCTCTCCTATCTTAAATTAGTCAATCAATTTAGCTTAAAGGCCATAGAGCTGTCACATGCCTAAAAACATTGTGCTTTAAATTTATCTATAACATAAACAAAACATATTATAAATGTGTTCTTGACTAATTATAATCGTTCAATATTATAAAGAAATTTAGGGCACAAAGTTTTTAAAAATGTTTACAATCTTTATATACTGCGCCTCATTAGGAAATCATTGATAGTGACGGGATACAATGTCAATGTCTTACTAAACCACCGATATAAAATAGCTTGTTAAAAAAAAAAAAACCCTTTTGAATGCTGTCGTTGGTAACCGGATGTTAGAAATCCTGGACCATATTTACACGAGTGGCGCCAAACGAACAATGCTCCATTGCGATTCCAGTCCGGGCTTTCGTTCGTCTATACCTAATTATATTAAATTGTAGCGCTTCTGTGTAAAGGCACGTTCTCTCATTGTTTATAATGTACCCGTTGCTTCGGCCGTTACTTGATCCCAGTTTAAACATACAATAAACAGATAATTCCGCAGGAACAAAACGCGAAGGAACGTTTCAATCGAGTCAGTTATGTTTCAGTCGAGCTTATGCTTTTACACGGGAGATCCACATTATTATTTCAAAAGAGGCAGTGTTCGCTCGCGGACATCCTTATAATCGTCTCGTCTTTAATCATCTCACACGTAGCTGCGGTCGTCGATTAATATCAATAAGTGTTATACAATTAAAAAAGAACAAAATCATGTCAACACAAACGCATTCGATTCTATATTTTAGCGCTCCAAAACAACGGTTCAGTTTTCTTTTTCTTTCTGATTTTTATTTTCGGTTGACGTGTGGTTGTGATCAGTATCAACGAAATTTTGCAAAAATCTAGTCATCGTAAAAAACATTTTTGCATTATTAACTAACGCTATCGTTGGACTCCTGCTCCATAGGTTCGGCTATTGGTTCTACCTGATTGGATGTCACCTGATAGTCAACTTCCATTGCTTCCTGGTTCTTCTGATCTTCTACCTTGACCTCTTCGACTGCTTCGGTTTTCTCTACCAAAAGTACCTTCTTCGGCGGTTGGTCCTCGCTGTCCTGTTCGCTGTCTTGATCACTTTGGCTCTTGCTGGGAACTGCAATCACCTCAATCTTCTTTTCCTCTACTTCTTCCACCACTGTCCCTTGTTCTTCTTCTGATTTTTCAACTTTCTCCTCGTCCTTCTCGTCATCACTATCTTTGGGTTCCTCTATTATTGGAATAGGTTCTGGCACCAAACTATTAGCTTGCGGATTGTCCTCCGTTGTCTCTACAATAGTTAATTGTTCATTTGGATATGCAGAAGCATCAGAGTCGCTAGTTTCTGCAACTTCGTACTCCGGCTGTGATTCTGATAGAGTTTCAGCGCACTCCAAATTTTCAACGACCTTTTCATCTTCGACTTGATCATCGGTTGGCTTCTCTTCTTTGACAGCGTCTGTTTTTTCTTCATCTTCATCGTCGTCATCTTCTTCCTCTTCAGCATCCACTTTTTTTTCATCAGTTTCTTCCTCAGCTTCTTCATCGTCTTCCTTCGTTTCTGTAATTTCCTCAATTATTGTTTTCTCTGGGAGATTATTTACAACTTCAGTGTTTTCTGTGATCACAGTCCTTGTGATCTCTGTCGTTTGCTCCTCTGATTTTTCTTCGTCCTTGACTTCTTTTTCTTCTACATTCTCGTCCACCAGTCGTTCCTCTGGTTTACTGGACTGTTCTATTTGTTCCACAATGTTTTCAGAAGTTTCCAGTTGTTGATGATTTTCATTTACAGAAGAACTTTCCTCGACTTTCTCAATGGGAGAAAGTTGTTCCTCTTCTTGTACCTGTGGCTTTTTCTCTTCGTCTTCATCTTCGTCGTCGTCCTTTTTAAACGAATTTGTGATAAAATCTTTCGCTTGGAAGGTAGTTTGGAGCTTTCTTGATGGATCAGAAACTTCGTTATCGTCACTCTCTAGATCCAGGCTTGGTTGAGAACTCGTGTCTTCGTTCATTATTGCTTCCGGCACTTCGCCGACTATGGTACTGGTCTCGTGTACGACAGAGGTGATTTGTGAAATGTTCACGAGGATCTCTTGCTGTGCTGTTGAAGCATCCGAGTGCGTGGACTCTGTGAATTCTGAATTTGACGGCACAAAAGCAGAAGAGAGGTTTTCCACATCCGAAACTGGTGATATTTTTTGTTCCTGGGATGAACCGTTTATTGAAGATAATTGTTTAACGACTGACGTGTTTTGAGCCATTGTAGTAGATAATGTTGGGAGGTCATTCTCCGATGTACCGTGCAGAGGAAGAGCGGTCGTCGGAGTACAGTCTTTAACCCAGGATTCTACTTCCATTTCTTCTGTAGGTGGGTTCACTGAAAACATTGAACTTACTTAATGAACTAATTAAACAAATACAAAACAATTACACCTTATTGTGTTAATCGCATTATTAAATTGTTATATATAATAATTGTTCATCACTGATAAGCAAAATTAGACATTGCAATGAGAAATACAAATTTTTTTTTTTTTTTTTTCAGTCATGTCTATTACGTTGCATTTAATATTTCATCATCATTATTGTTATTGTCACATGATAACAATGACATAATATGTTTATTTATTTCTATATCAACAGAATTGATCTAACTTAAAATTTTTTTTTTTTTTAATTTATATATTAAACATTGTCCTTGCTTTCTTTTTTTAATTAATGAACACATAAAATCACATGATTCAATTTGTGTTTATTTACGTTGAGAATTAATTAAACGATGACAAAAAGAAAAAAGAAATAGGTTAGAGACGATAAAAGAAAGTAAAGAAAGAGAAAAATGATAAGTACCTTGTGGCATTTCTTCGTCGTCGAGTGATCCGTTGACCATGCCATCGCCGTTCTCGCTCCGCCTCGAAGGTAGCACCGGGTCCCTCGTCGACACGACGAGGATGTTCTTCTCGATCGCCCTCATGAACTTGTCGATCCTGTTGTATTCCTTGCGCGGCGAGGTTAGTAGCTCGCAGATCCGCTGAACCGTGAAGGGCACGTTGGCGAAGTTCTCGAGGCGCTCGAGGAGGCTGCTCTTCATGTTGTCGTAATTGAAGTGCTCGACGTTCGGGCAAGAGGCGAGGCCGTCGATGTTCGGACAGGTCTCGTAAAAGTCGGTCATCACTCTCGCGAGCTTCTCGCGGAAGAGCGCCTTGATGAGCGGCCACTGATACACCGGGTCCCCGGTCTTGGCGACCCAACAAAGGTAGTCCTCGAGCTCGCGCGGGATTTCCGTCGGTCGCATCTTCTGGAACTCGTCCAGCGCCTGGAGCACATCCTCCGGGTTCTCCATCCCGGCACGTGTGACGCGATAACTGACCCTAAAAGCTTTATAACCTTTTACTCTGTCTCTTTCGCTCGCTCACTGTGTCTTCGTCTCGTTTTAGAGGTTATGGGTCTCTTCGGAAAGCGGGGCTCGCGTTTTTTTTTCGCGCTTCCTGTGCTTTGTTTTGGACAAGACGGAGCTTGCCTGCGCGGACTAGTTTTGACACGGGCTCTATCTCGCGACCGATCGAAACAAGGCTGGTGCGCAATCGCGGCGCGCGCTCACTTTGTTTTCGGTTTAGGCGAATCGCCGATTACGCAAGCTCAGAAAAATTATAGGGGATATGATAAAAAGGTTTCTGGATTTTTAATGGGTACGATTTTTCATGATTTTGGGTTTGTTTTTAGGCGTTTTCTGTTTTCAACAACTCTCCCAGTTAATAAAGGATAGACTTATGTAGACTGCATTGTCTGTCCTATATTAACTGGGAGAATTGTTCAAAACGGAAAACGCCAAACGAGATTTAATCCGTTCGTTGAGTTTCTGTCTCTCTCAACGACTGTAGTAAGAATGAGACGGAATTACTTTTTTTTGTAAGTAACTCTTTACAGTGCTGCCAATTACATTTTTTTTTCAATTTACATTACATTTAGT
>JABFQA010002623.1:0-10964 GCA_022817065.1 Probaryconus sp. ZL-2020
TTATAACTGCATTTCCTACAAAATATCAAAATTCCAAAAGATTCTTATTATTATAAATTTTTCCCATTTACCAAATGAACAATCTCCTTAAACCAATACAAAAAAGAAAAGAAAACATTTTAAAGATAAATTTGTACGAATTGTTTCTTGTACAATTTTTGTAAAAGAAACAAAGTAAAACAAAAAAAAAAAAAAAAAAGGAGAATTCTCGGATCATCCATCATCCAATATTGTTGGCTCGAGGAAAAGTGACTTGTTCATCGGGTTCCATCGACAATGCAAATATAATCGTTGCGGCAAATCGACTCAAAGTGAACGTCGGTAACATTAGCAGTCCGAGCATAAATCGCTCTAAATACGTGTCACTCGTCGTAATAAGACTACCGTTGACAGATCCAATCGGCAGGCATTTGCGCAAACTGTCCGTCAAACCGACGATGCGGGATTTATCATCTGCGTCTGTTTCTCCGCTCTCTGTTCTCTTCCTTTCTGGTTGCGCAAAACTGCGCTAAGCTATTAGCATCGTCGTCTCGCTCCGAACGCCCTTTTCCACGTCTCCTTTTCATCTTGTCGTCAACTAGGACAAAGAGCATTCAATGCACTCCGAGTTACATTCAACATCTCACAGTCAACATTACGAAAGCAAAGATTCGAGACGTCTCGAGTGCAGCTCTGTGACGAAAGTCATTGGGAACCTCGATATCAATCGTCAAATCACAGAGGCATTTATTATGACACGCCGAGATTAATAGATTGATACGCTAACGATTTTAGATTGCTGATTTCGCGATTTTCAATGAACATTAATGATTAATTTAAAGAAACAAAGAGACAATTTTTTTTTTTCTATTGATATCGTCGTTTCGCATGAATAAATTCTGGTCGGTTAATTTTTCACTCGTTATTTAAGAAATCCTTGATTATTTTTGTCAAGATTATTCGTTTATAATTCAAAAAACATTAAATTAAAATTTTACGTCGTTTATACAACACTCATATTTGCATACATGCATACATAACTTGAGAGACGTATTTTTATTTTCATAAAATAAACATAGATAAAATGCATAAAACAAATATTAGTTATGTGTCTGTACAATAGTCAAGTCGTACCTAGAAAACGTGTCTCGTTGTTTAGACGAGAAATATTAATAAATAAAATAGAGAAAAAAATGTATATTCCTAGTTCATGTGTCTTCATATGCACGTGCGTTAACACAAAGGTTCTGACTTTTTAGTCATAATGCAGACTTTCATTTTGGCCTTTTGTTAGTGATAAAAAGAAAAAGAACGCTTTTGTTATTGTTAGCGCGTAGGAAACGAATAAAAAATAAATACGTATTCAATAAATACGTATTTCAATTACACTCGGCACATATGCATACAAAGTATTTACTTAATAAAAATATCACATCCTGCCAACGACTGGTACTCTGCCAACAGACTAATACAACTGTGTTTCTAAACGTACGAACTATTATTATTCACATGTTAATAAAATTCTGTAATTTATACTTCGATGCTTTGCCAACTTGTTTTTTTTTTTTTTTAATTAAACATACGTATTGTGAATTCGAAAAAAAAAGGATTATTTCCTGCGTAACAATGGGAATAATAACCAATGGAAACACTGAAATATTCTAATGTCCTTTCATTATTTATTTTCTTCTGATTACTTAATTCGACATCAGCGAATGCTGGTTTTATTATTCGAAGTCTTAATTAAAGATATTGCAAAATTGCTTATCTGTGTAGAAGAAAATCCATTATCCTTTTCAACGCAAAAAGGATTTTACTTATTTATTCATTGAAATCACAATTCAAAGTATAAAATAAGTTTAAGAAATTCAATATATAAATCCACCCTTTTCAAAAAAAAAAAAAAGTATTGTCATTCTTTCAGTTAGAATTCGGTATTCGCAGTGGCAAATTCCTTCCGTTGTTGGTTCTTCAAAAAGGCACAACACACAGAGGGTTCAATAAATTCGTCCATTTTCCAAACGGAGCATTTTTCTATAAATAAACTTTTCCATAAATAAATTCCTTTGGAAGCTATGTTTATTGGAATGAAAGAATTTCACCCCACAAATCTTCCCCGCGGAATTTCCTTTCTATCTTTCTTTATTTATTTCTCATCGACTTCCTCCCTTTTTTTTTTTCGTGGACTTTTGAAACGGTACGTACGTTGTGAAAGCAGTACACGTTTCCTTGAGTCGCGGCTAAACGGAAGGAAATCGAAACGGAAGTCGATGCGATCGATGAATGCCGTGCATGTACACAGAAGCTTCTACCTGTCTGTTCTTTGCGCTATTATTCCTCGGACCGGAGTTATCCGCAAACGGCCACGATGCTATTCACGTGCATATATCATCGGGCCCGGATAATTTCGCGAAATGCATAGGTTACATACATTTACTTCCTATTGTGATCGTCGAACCATACTGCATTAAGATTTCACACCGAATGGCCACTGATTTTATGTTTCATTATTGAATTAACGATAAATAATTATTTACAAAAATATGTCGGAAAAGAATTATTTATACACTCTAATGAGGATATTCCGGTCATAGTGAGTGGACTGTTTTTAGAGTGTAAAGTTTTGTGAAGAATATTTGAAACGTGCTTTCATTCATTTTCAAATTCACTAAATTTCAATAACTAAAATTCTCTTAACTGTTAAAAACTTTGCGATAATCTGTCCATTTTGCAAACTTGTTCGCAACGTTCTGACAAACGAACAAGCCATGAAACATTTGCAGCGTCGACGGGCATGACGCAAAACAACGAGCATGAATCAAAGCTGACATTTCATAATAAAACAAATGTTGAAAAATTTAATTTACAACCGTTCTCGCGACCGCAAAAGAGTCCATTTTTTCTCCCGCTCTCTCTCTCTCTCGCGGAACCCATTATGTTTCGGTCCTTTTTTATTTTCGGTAACAGCCTACGAAGAAACAATTCGCTTGACAATTGTTACGTCTAACGCTGTTGGTCACGAGGCGTACAGGTTGTTGTCGCGAACATGTGCAGAAACGCCGCTTCTGCGAGAGAAGCGGAAGGACATAAATTTGTCGCAGGGCGAAATGAAATTACGGCCTTCCTGATACCGAACGGCAGAAAGAAAATTGTAGAAAGTAAAGCCCGGCTCGCGATAAATGGTCATAAAGTAACAACCTGCCGTGCAAAAAACAACAAGAAACGACGATCGCGAAAAAATGAAATAATAAAGGAGTGTCGCAAAAAAGTCAAGTGGAAGATTGATTGGAACTTTCATTAGTCGAACATTTTTTTATATTCTACAATTTTTTCCAACTTTCGTGAATTGTGAAACTATAAATTGCAAATATTTTTTTTTTTTTTACATCAATTAAACTAATTCTAAAATGCCAATCAATCTTTGCAAAATGGCATTTCTTTTTTGCGCCCAAAGTGTGTCAATTCCAATGATGGCAACAATAACAATAAACATTTATCTTTACAACGACAAATTAAAATAATCTTTCGACTGAAGCGGCAGGCTATAAATTTATGAATCATGATACAAGTATGAATGCATATTTCACTCAAGACGTATACGCGTCAATAGCTGGAAGAGAGAGAGAGAGAGATACGGAGAAACAGAGACAAAGACGAATAGAACGCTGCGGAAATTGCCGGCAATGTTGAAGAAACTGAAAACAACGGCATGTCCTTCTAATAACTGGAGGCGCGGAGAACTCGGCATTAAGGTCATTAGAACCACTTTCCCTGTGAGTTTTCATCGCGTTGCACTTACAAGGATTTATTCTCACGTTAATCATTACTAGCCGTGGCGTACTTCACAAACCTTTGGACACAAATAATTGGCGACCGTTCTTTTTTCTTTTTCTTTTTTTTTTTTATTTATATAATTGATAGGAAAAGTTTTTGTATTGATGGAACTACAACTGGAAATTACTTGGAAAGGAAAACTACGTCTCCAATTATTTTAATTGTTCTAGAAAGAATTCTTTCCATGAGAAATCAAGAAGAATCTATAAAAAAACAATTTTGATAATTTTCAAAGATTCTGATTACATAACACATGGTTAATCATTACGTCTTACGATTTGCAAAAAAATCTGCAATTTCACTATCGTTTAAATTGCAAAAATGCAAAGCCGAAAGAAAACTTTGACGTAATTAACCGAAAAAAAAAAAAGACTTGGCAATAACAAAATAAGTTCGCGTCGTAATTAAAACGAATAGCATAAACGAAGAACAATGGAAAATTGCAAAATCCTTCCAGCTGTTTTCGCCACTCCTAAACCTAGAAATAAAACTTCATTAATGTTCGTTAAATTGTATCTGGAATCAGAGAATACCTTTGAAAAGCCAATGGTTTTATGGAACGCGTACAGAATGCTCTTGTAAAACAGCGTTGTATTTTTTTTTTTTCGCGAAACTCTTGAATGCAAAATGGCGTAAAATATCGATGCAAATGATTACTTATGCGGCGATCGCGTATCTGTGTGTATAAGCTGCTGTGTGTGTGCGAGTGCGTTCGCGACCGCGGCGTTGCTGATTGCGCAAACCATTAACGCCAGTCACCTGACACCACTCTCGTTAGTTTAGCATCATCTTCCTCGCCATTCGACCCGAAAATCCACATCATTTTAACTTCGAACCAGCTTCTCGTCAACGCTAATTACAAGCCATTTGCTCCCAATTATAATGTTAGGGTTTTTCTGTCCTTAAATAACGCCTCGTTTATACTTTCAAAATTCAAATGAACATTTTGCAATTTTTCTTCATTAAACAACGTATCACAATTTTTACGACCACTAAAATTAATGTCAAACTGCATATTCAAAGATGAAAAATAAATTTACATCAACAGCTGATTACAAACTGGCGAATATTCAATAACACGAAACGAAATTTGATAATTGACGAGTGGCGCGATGATCACAATTGCCGTTATTTAGCTAATATCTATTCAAACGCGTAAACGTTAAGTTTAATTAATAGTAATAGAGCGCGATCAATGTCTGCATTTGTGAGAAAAATGGTTATTCCGCTGGGAACCATTTCCCGTGTGTTGGCGCGTGCGTGTTTGTGTACACGTTTACGGCACAACCCGAGGCAAAGTGAGAAAATAAATTTGATTAAAATTATGCACATTGCGGGGTTATTCATGTGTGAAAGCTTGCATAAAGTGCAACTGTTTATGACAATTATAAAAGTACCAATTGGGAATTCAACAATGTTGCTATGAAACTATTTTCCTACAATTAGAAGCTAATTTGAATTTTGAACGAAAATTATTACTGGAATTACATTTCAGCAATTTATGGATCGGAGAATTTCTAGAACAATTAACTGCCACTATCGAATGATAATCGTAGAGTTTTCCAACCTGTCATCATTTATGATTATAATCATAATATTTGCATGGATAATCAATGCGTAGAAAGATGCAATAAAGAATTTTTTTTTTTATTATAGAAAAAATGAGTTAAAGCCGGGTAAGAAATTGGTTATTTTCTTCCCTCTTCTGAAGAACAAAAAAGAGTGATATTTTCTTACTCTAATTGGCGTGAAAAAAAATTATCAATTTCAGATTAACGTAAATCTACAATGAATTACGAAAGTTGCGGTTAAAGTGTTTGTCTTTGATTTTTAGAGCGTGAAATTCCAGGAAACATGGAATCAAGGTAAATTCAATAAGCAAGTGACCGATTTTAAGCATTACGATAAATATCAATCGGCGGGGTAAATTGGTGTGTGTTAGGGTTAGTCACGGGGCAAGAAAAAAAAAAAAAAAAAAACATCTGACACGAACCGGAGCTCATTGAAATTGCGACGGGCGTAACGAAAGAGTTTTTTCTTCGGCGCTCGAGGCATCGCGCGTGGATTTGCGGTGGCTCTCCTCCTTCGCAGGGAATAAAATATAACTGGAGCTATCACGGCGAGCGTTTTTGCACGACGAGTTCGTTGCATTGCTCAGTCAAGCCGTATGACGCACTCGAGTTAATGTATGCGCTACGTGATGTACTGCATACGAAAATAGTAATGAATAATAGATTCTTCGGTGCACCGAAACCGCCTTGTTTCCCGTACATTTTCCGTGTTCCTCGACATTAATAGCATCAACGATTACACAAATCATGCAACGCGAGCAAATCGCTCGCAGTCGCGTTCGAATCAAAATAATTATCCTTCCGTTGTATCCAACTTTTATTCAGTAATTATTTAAAAACTATGCAAACAATAACTTTAAAAATTTTAGCAGTTATATTGCATTAGTCAAACTATAAGATATCAGTTTTTCATGCAAATCTGACTTTTCGTTTTGTTTCTATAATGAAATTATTGTGCTTACAAAACCTTGCTCCATAAGAGCTACTGTTAATTTATACATTTTTGAAATTAAATATCTCTGCTTACAGACAGTCAATCTTTCTAAAATTTCACTCACAGATGCATAGTAATGTTTACTTTTATTGACTAAATTTTGAAGAGAATCTGATTATTTTGAGATATCGTAAGTACTACCTTGATCAACAAAAACTCTTGTCTCCGATAAAATTAACGTCAACCGAATGATATTGATCCGAAACAAATGAAGCATTAAAGTGAAGCGTTTTTCTGATAGGGCTAATCATTTCTTCTTCGTAGTCGGCGACTGACAATATAGTCGGTCGCATCGATAAGTTAATATTTCTCGAAGGAAAGTACTCGAGCCACGAAGTTACGAAACGCTTCGGAAAACTCGGTGCCCGTTGAATCCGCACGAGAAGCTCGGCACGAGAAGTTACCGGAGAATTCCTCGCGACTAGTTTAACGACTACACTTTCAAACATCCTTGACTTCCTTATACGCGGCTCACGCGGAAGTTACGTAACAGTCGCCCAGGTCTGGTCGGTTTGACGAGGAAGGTAAAAGAATAGACGACGTCGGGGAAAAAGGAAAAACCAGCCGCGCGAAAGAAAAACAAAAAAAAAAAACGTCCAAATTGAATATGGAAAGGGAACCGGGATAAATTCATCTCTCACATCGCGAAACTTTTTCACCGGATCGGTATGTCGCGAATGTCACGTGGTTAATTTCTTTTTTTGTTTTTCATTTGCAAATTTTCGTTATTGCATTCCCATCGAATGAAAATGATATCGCTCCGTGGATTTCCATTCGCTTTTTTTTTTTAATATTCTTGGTAAAAGTTTGTTTAGTTCATCCGTAACCTTTTCATTGATTTTTTTATTGCAAAAAGGAAGAAAATTTCTAAATGACTGGGAATACGAAATTGTGATACAGGTATGTCGTTGGCGGTAGTGGATCCGTACACTTGCCTCCATGCCAAACGGTACTCGTGACAAGAGACCTACTATGCAGACGTCTGGGGACGCCTCGTATTTCGAGCGTTCAGTGACATGATGAGAGGCCATGAATTTGCAATGGACTAATTTATTTAGGGAAACCGCTTTGATTCATAAATTCATTCGCGTCTTACTCGCACGGCTCCTAGTCAAAATATGGCCGAAACAATGTCAAATCGACGATTAAAATTTATACGGTTTTATGTTTCGTGCCAGAGATTAAAGCTATTTGAAATTGGCCCCAAAGCTCTTTCAAATTAACATCGGGTAATTCATTAATTAAGCCAAAAAAAAAAAAAAAGGTAAATTAGATTAATGGTGCGTACAATTTTCGCGCCAAGGACTGTGAAGAGGAAATTTGCAATTGTCACGGCGAACTTTCAGGCGAACGGAAAGTTATCTAAATTTGACAAAAGTGGAAAATTTTTTTTTTTTTTTTCAAGTATTGACTCCAGTAATTAGACAAATTTATTAACAATTGCTTACCAGATTTAAGCATGTAATTAGAGTCGAGGAGTGACGTTGTTTTCGTAATGAAACAGGATATCTCGATGATGCAGCAGTTATCCTTGTAAATTCAACGACGCTCGTGAAATTGGTCACCGGGTAAGAATGTAGGTAATAATCATGCAACACGCCATTGTTCACGGCGTCTGGCACTAATTCGTCATTACCATGTGTGCTACGAAATTGCGAGAACAGTAGTTACTCGTCGACAAAAATTCGAGGAAATTATTTCATTAGCATTTAACATTCGTTTAACGAATACGCGCCGCGCTGTAAAAGGTAGTCATTTTCAAACAACAATAAACAAGTAAGACGGATTTTAAGAGAACTCTCTTTTCTCGCTCATTAACTAGGTTACCCAATTCCAAATGCTGTTCTCTTTAAAATTTCTTTTAAAATTCATTTTGAAACATTTCAAAATTGCCACTGTAACCAAACTAATTAACTTAAACTCCGTTGTTAACGTTTTATGGGTTTTGAGATGTTTGAAATTTGGATCCCAAAATAGGTGGGGTTGTTTCAATTCGCTTCGTCAATGATTTCTGAATTAAATGCAAAAACCGATTCTTAAAGTAGCATAACAATGTAGGCCTTTGGTTTCGGCTGGTATTTTAAAACAATTTAAAAGTTTGAATAATGCGTTGCCTGAATAAATAACTTTGGATGAAAGTAACTTTTAAAAAATGAAGTTTGCAAGCTTGTAACGTAGTTTACAACTCCAATGCAAACTAAATAAGCGGGTTACCCAATTTCATATTTATATAAAAGCGGAGGGGGATAGAAAAAAAAAAGGACAATTGTCGTGGACTTTTGAAACTGCAACATATGCAGATTACAAAAACGCGACTCGATTCCATAACCATCAATAACATTTCCATTTCTATAAATTCACGAAACTCGTGCGGGGAAAAAATTTCGCGAACAACGCCAAAACTTCGCCACTTATTTATCAAACAATCAAGCCGGCATAAAAGCCCGGAGAAATAACGGCGCGTTTCGTGGATTTACTGTTATCGCGCTTGTTTACACTTTTATTTTCCGCGGCGTGACTCGCTGGAAAAGTCCGCGGTCTCTTCTTCTTCGGTACGTGGCTTCTCGGGGCCAACGAACGCAGCCGCCGTTTGGTCCACTGACACACTGACGACGACGCGTCTCGACGACGCGAGAAACTTGCTCCGCGTCATCCTGCGATTTTGCCTCCTTATTTTTAGACGCTTTATTTGAAAAATATTTCCATCCGACAATCATCAAAAACTTCCCGAACGGAAACGCTTAAGTCTGAATAATGCGATGGAATTCGACGCGGCGAAAAGTTAAAAAGCTGGTTATTTAAATCGAATTTCTCGTGGCGATAAACTCGCGGTAAAAGAACGAGCTGAAGGATTTTTGAACATTTTCTTTTCGAATGTAACTGAAGAATTTTTTTTCAGTCGTTCATTGACTAAAAGTACAGAGTAGTTTGATGGCGATACACTGAGAAATTTTGATATTAATAATAGTAAAATTTAATATGTTTATACTATTTTCAAATATTTCACATATCAAATTTTACTATTATTAATAACAAAATTTCTCATTTTTCAGATATGGAAAATAGTAATTTTTCATATAACTTTGGTAATTTTTCATACAATTTTTTTATCAGTGTACATTAACAAATATACGATGAAGCACCGCGTATCATTACTCATTATCAATGTTAAGTCATTTCCGTTACTTTCATTACTGAAGCTAATTATCGAAATGTACTGCCATTGAAAATCATTATTGATACTTTCGCGATATTAGTCTGCTAAACACATATTAACGCCGTTAAATTATGCATGACTTTAATATCGACGCGAACTCCTTAATCCTGAAATTGGGTTAATAGTGGTCGGGAAAATAGTGGTCACAAAAGTGGCCTTAATTGTTAAATGAAATTACCGTGAAATTGAATTACGTGGAAATTTTCATCTTATATTTCCCACCGGAAAAATTCTCAGTTACGTTCAATTTTCCTCAGTATCCTTTTAGGGCGATTCGTCAAAGTGACTTTAAATATCATTTTAAAAGCCAAACACGTTTGAGATAGTGGATGGTATTTGCTTAATTGAAAATCCATTTTAAATTCATCGAAATGCCAAAATCAATATGAAATGCACGGTATTATTTACCGGGTAAAGATTAGCATTACGTTTTGATAATAATTTTAGTCAATATTATATCAAATGCACAGATTGATTCTAAATAAGATATAACCAGACATCGTGTGTACCAATTATATATGCGAAACAGATAGAACGTTTTGCAGTAAATGAAAGAGCACGAGATTTAACGAGCTTAAAAAGCCAATGTTCGTTTCTTGAAATCGTGCCAGAGAATACAACCGGACACTTGTACTGAAAATTAAATTACATTTCTTCCATTTGATTTAACGTTTATTATTGCTAACGCAATGGCAATTAAACGCAAAACACCTTAAGCGCTTGATAAAAAATCAATAAAAGGTGTTTTAATAATTGAAGAAGAAAAAAAAAAGAAAACAGTACTGACGTTATTTCGAATTTAAATGCTAATCCATAATGAATAAACGCTTGTAAGTTACAGCGTGAAGTAAATTTTGTAAGCGATTGCCTTGACGTTTACAAATGAGAGCTTTCTTCGAGTGCCTTCGATCTTTATTTTTCGTCACGCGGTCGTCGTGACGTTATTATCGCGATACAGGCTCGCTTTGGTATGCATAACGCGCCACGAGATCCAAAGCAAAGCGCTCGGCTCTGCGTTAACCTAATGAACAATGCATTAGACCGACTGGTGACAGATTCGAGGATCACTATTATTAGGCCTCTCATTAGTATTCGTGGCGTCGTCGGCCGAAACTTTTATGGAGCCATAAGGCGGATAATAATTTTATATGGGATATGCATATCGTGAAAAAGAGACGATGCCGTGTGACGTGAATTTATTAGGGATTGTTGCTGGGCGTGGAGAAGAAAAAGAAATGCCTTGCATTCAGATGAGAGAAGGATGGCTTCCGAGTTTTGTTTACCTCGTTTGTCTTCCCGCGTGGAAATGAATATATGGCAATCGTCTGGCACCGTATGGCAACCGTCTGGATCTTGATCATATCCATAC
>JABFQA010002624.1:0-10961 GCA_022817065.1 Probaryconus sp. ZL-2020
TAGACGGTAAAGTGGTCTGAAATTTTAAGAGTTGATGTATTTTACTTTTAACTATTGTCAGTTAAAATTTCAAAGCAAAATCTTGGATTTTTATTTTCCTATGTAACTACCCATAAGCAAACTATAGCTAATGTCCATACTTCCTTAATTCTATTAAAATAACTTTGTATACATACGTCAAGCTGATAAAACTTTTATCTAGTGTTTGGCTAAATCTCAGTTATTTGAAATATGCTCGTACTTATTCTGAATATTCTGATTACATTTGTTGTCAGACGGAGAAAAGTAGATGTAATGATTTACTGATAATATTTGCTTTTGTGCATTATCAAAAAAGTCTTCCTTTTGTTTTACTGTCATTCATATTTTCTCGTATTCATAGTTCATCTGTCATACAGCAAAAGCATATTCAAAGTACGGACAAGAATATGAAAAGAATGCTTTCAACATTTACCAGCTTGTGGCCCATGGCAAATTGTTCTCAGTGCAAATAAGAAATGTTTCGACTCTATCAAATAGGAATCCAATTGAGATGTAAAATTGATACTTGACTCGACAGACGAATAAGAATATGGTTCTTCAAACAACATTTTCTCTTTGTACATTAATTTAAAGAAAAATTACTTTATAAAAAAAGCTCATTTTGAAGTGTTTTGCACTTTGAATAATAATCAAGAATTTTTTTTTTCTAAAGAAGAGTTTATTCTTGATACGTAGAAGTTGTTTTTTAAATTGTATGGGTTAATCTGCATTTGAATAATTCGAATTGAATGATGTTCGATTCATAAATCAATATAGAGTGGGTAAAAAGTGTAAAATTGCGTTAAATGTTTTATGAAAGTATATGTATTTTTAGATTAATTTTTCAATGTATGACACATTCATCATTGCTACAACCGTTGGATATACCAAAATAACGTATCGAATCGTGAGAACTTTAGAATTATTGGAGAGAATTTACTGTTTCCAATTAATTCATAAGTGAGGTACGATACTTCAAAATTGAATAGACCTCCTACTAGTATACAAAATAGCTTGTCCAGAAGAGACCACAATGTTTACTATTTAATTCAATAGCGATAAAATTTCAATATAGTCATATATTCGTGCCATATAAGTTCTCTTCTATTTACAGTAAACTAGATTACTTGACTTTTAGTTATAACAAATTATCAGTTGTGCTGTTTTTAAAAAATCAGCAACATTTTATGAAATTTGTCTACAAAATATATTACTAAAAAATGCTCTTTCTGTAACATAAGCAAAATGGAAAACATTGAATATACGGAAATTGGTTATTAGTTCAATGAAAAATGTAATTTAAATTTTCATTATCAGCGTAAGAATAAAAAAAAAAGTTGATACAAAATTGATACTCTAAAGAAGAACATTTTTCAGTTACAAGGGATACGAAATTTATTATCCCACTTTTGCACTTGAGTTTTATGAGATATTTAAGGTAGTAGATGTTAAGCATAGAATACCAGCAGCAATAAATTTCCAAAACCGTATGTTCAGACATGTTTCGATGAAGAAGAAAAAAATCTCAGGAAAAGTATTTTTGTTTATGGTGGCCATAAATTCTTTTGTTATCACTGACAGAAATTTATAATTTAGTCAATGACTGATTGGACGTGCCACATCTCTTTGTTCCCGGGAAATGAGCGCAGCTGACTTCTTATTGTCCTGAAACAAGTTTTAGGACGCGTTCACGTGCATGAATAACTCATACAAGAAGTGAACAAGCAAATTATGGTTCTGAATAATTTCCAATTACATTATAACGAATTATGTTTTGATGCGTTCCTTCAAATTAAAATTGAAATCTCGTATATTTCATTAAAAAAACATCTGACATTTTTAAATCATTCTGAAATATTGTCTTTCAAAATTTGTCTAATATTCTCGATTTTTCGGTACAGATTCTTTTTGCACTGAAATCCAAAATTGCATTACTTTATTGTTCTAAAAATATTGCGTAATGTCTTAATTCCGTTTAGGAATGTTTCTCGCAGAAGAAAATCTAGGACTCGACGGAATGTGCATAATTTGATTCTGATAAAGAAAAGACCGCCTACATCGTTCGCATGAAGCGGTTTCTTTTTCTTGTAATTCCGCGTTTCTTTCTCCGTTGAACTCGCGCTCGCTTCCTTTTTTATCCTGACAATGTTCTTGATTACTGAACGCCGTTATTACATGGCCTGGCAGCATGATCGTTCTTCTCAGGACTCGTTTTGCAAATTCGCGGTTGATTGAAAAGTTGGCCCAAAAAGTACAAGAAGAGTAGCTGGTTACTCAGTCGTCTCTGACTATTAAGGGATCACATACAAGGCCTTACCTCAACGTCGTGTGCTCGTGATTATCGAGATGTTGCGAATTCGTCGACGATTTATTGCAGCAACACCCGCGTAATTCCCACGATCCTTCCGAGCTTGTATCAATATACAAATGATACTTCATAATTTCACGTCGAACAGAAACAAGAATGGAAACGTAGTTATCAAATTGATTAAAAACTGTAACCCAATTTAAAAACCCCTCGAAATTGATTACCAATTATTCGATGATTTGTCGATGATAATTTGAAAAAAAATTTACTTTCCTAACAATTATTTGACTTTCTAGAAAATGTACTCTTTCTTTTCCGGTTTTACATCCTCGAAGATAATTAAAAGATATGCAAAAAAAAAAAAAAAAAAAAAAAACTTGACGATAAAATTGCAATTAAGCAGGTTTTCCGGGTTATAATGCGCTGCTTTTGTTCTTCGCATTATAATGGTAAAATATGAAACGGCATTTCTCGTAACATAACATTATACTGCTTGAGCAGATGCTCCCTTTTATAAGGTCAGCGTTCTCCTCTGCGTACGTATCTCCGCGTTTAATCCAATTGGTCAAAGCATCGTGTTCAAGTTACACTAAGGTCGTGATCACAATGTAGAATGCATCTGAATGGCTAGCGAGAATCGTACACAGAGTCGGATAATAAAAACTAGATGGAAGTCCGGTTTGAAATCTGTAGCAAATATGGATTAAGCGATGTTTAAATCAACAGAAAGTCGAAGAGACAGAAACGAGTTCTTGTCGACCTTAATCTCGACAAGAACAGTGGGATGCTTGAGCTCAATCACTTATACATTTTAATTTCTTATCATTCCGACGGTACACGTTTCAGTAATTTCAAAGACTAAAAAGCAAGAGCTTTTAATATGAAAATGCTCGGCATTCTTCTACGTGAATTGGGTCACTCTTGTTATAAAACATTTTAATCCAGTCAAAAGAACTTCTTATCACCGAACAAAAGGGAATACGAGAAGATGAGCAAGAAATTGGGACATGCAGATTATCTACTCGAGAAATTATAGCGACGTAAGAAATTCGACTTCCTTCAAATTTCAAAGTATCCCCATTAAAAATGACCTGACAAAGTCACATAATTAATGGCCCCGGTAAACAAAGTGCTGCAACTCAAATGAATTATTCATGAAGATAAAGATTCATACACGAATTACAGGAAATGTACAACAAAGTGGTTATTAAATATTTGAAACGATCATTTATTAAAGTGATGGAATTAATGAAAATTATAGTTTGAATTACATTTTTTACAGAAGGAAGGATATAAATTTTTCCAGCATGATAAATTTGCATTTTGTATCAATTAGAACTTTTTCAAATTTTGTAAGCGAAGAGGTGGTTTTTGACGAACAGAAACAAAACTCATCCCCTTTGGAGTACAACATAGACTCGTTCAATTTGTTATCCACCAAAAAAAAAATAATAAAAAAATAAAACAAAAAGAAACTTCATTGCACCAAAACTTTTTTTTCAAGATACATTTGCTGTTGGCTTTTTGCGCAATTTGCACAATAAAGGCTGCTTTGAAATGTTGCCATTTGAGTGTACCAAAATGTATGCACCGACGAAATACACGTACGACTGTAGAGATAGTATATAGTGCACATAGAGCAGCAGGCGCCGTGTTCGTTAAACGTAAACGGTGTTTGTCCTCAAAACACGAGAGGGTTATCACGAAGAGGCGTACTTTCAAAGTCTTCCCTAGCTTGATCGCGGCTACGACTTCCAATTAACGCGTTCGCCGCAAGCTTCCAGCCGCTTCAAAGGAACCGGCAGCTCTCGAAACAGATTAACAACGCTACCGCTTTTACGTGTTACGTTTATGATTATTGCGCTTCAACACCCACAACACAACACACACGCATATTCGCTTCCGTACAATTATCATATTTACAACCCTTGTTATCTTTATTTCTGCCATAAAAGGCTTACATCAGACGACACAATGCGCATTATTCTAATCATTGTTGCAACATTGTTAATGGAAAAAAAAATATGTGAACAATGTAAAAAAGTTCTTTATAACTGTGCACAAATTCATGCAAACAATTATTCATTAAAACGTTTATTGGGATATTGAGATAAAAAAAAAAAAAAAAAGAATAAATTGCAAAATTGCAATGAAAATTAAATAAAGTGAGATGTATGAACTGAAATTGAAAAATACAAAATGGCTGTATGATTACACTGAGACCGAACGTGCGTCGTTTAAGTTCAGTTTACTATATAATTGCAATTTATTGCGGCAGTAATCCCATCCATCCAGTGAAACACAGTAGTCAGATTTAACGCTAATAACATTTTGACCGTTTCAAATTGGATAAACAGTGTAAAAAATCAATGAATAATAGAAATTCATAACGATGATTATTGGCAATTAGTCCTGCCGAGCGATGGGTACTAATGACTTTGAAAGGGAGATTTAAAATACATATTTACTTAAAAGGCTTAAAAATGCCCGTCAATTACCGTCGTGTCAATATTTTTCTAAGGATCGCATTATCGTTGAATGAACGCAGACCGCACGAAGAACACGTGATTTTTCTTTAGCTTTTCTCATCACTCGAGTTCATCATACACGTCCCTCCTCTGTCGCGGATAGGGGTTCCAGAGTAAACGAAGCATCGAGACGAGGACGAACCCAGAAGAAGGAGACGAGGAGAGAGGGAGAACGGAAAAAAGAAAAAAGATAGGTAATAGAGCTGGCTTCGCGTTGGCCTAACAAGACTCAGGGCTCAGGGGCCATTATCATAATTGTGGGCTGCAGGCAACGGCTGTACCCACAAACCAGAATACCTCTCGTCTCATCATCAACCAGTCTTACCTTCGCGTCTTTTTACTGAAAAACCTTATCCTCTTACGTCCACCACGAAATCTTCTTTCTTGGCAGTTCTTAGCACGTACTACCTAATGGACTGAACGACTTCGGTCGCATTTAGAACTTTATTCCATCGCATTATATTGTTACTTTTATATTTTCCTTTTTTTTTTTTTTTTTTTTCCTTCGGGAAAACTAAGTGAAATTACGCGGCAGTTAATTTCAAGAAACTCCTCAGATGCATTGGGCATTTGAAATTGTACCTTTATGAATTGCAAATTATTCATACAATGATGATCAGCGATGATGATAATGATGATCGTAACAATACAGAAAATTGTGAATTGGTTATTATTTATTTGTAACTGCACGCTGGAATTTATCTTCATTACTTGCAAACTATAATTTTATTTACAAGGTCGAAAGCTTTGCACAATCTGTAATAGTTGATTTCAAATGCGTTAAGGTCGTGACGAGAGATGATTAATTAAATGCAAAGGTTTTTTATTTTGTGTTTGTGCTTATTTTTTAGCGAGATGAAGGATGTAATCTGTTTGAGTAAAATTGAATCGTAGATACGCTGAATAAATTTATTGTCTTGAAAGTTTGTTCGTTTAATTTATATTCGCGAGGTATTTTTTTACCTTAAAAGGTGTTATTATACAAACTCATGCGCGGTTAAAATAATTCTCGAGATAAGTTAAATGGGGAGCAAAGTGTGCTTTAAAAACAGTTTACCAGGATGTTTTATAGTACGAAGATACGCTTGCAACAGAAGAAAACTATTAATTTTATTAAGGAACTTTGTATCCTCGTACAACACATAATAAATAAAACTGAGAAACTTTCTCTTTTGAAAAGTAAATGTTTTTCTTATGTTTAACATGTAAAGTTAATAATACGCTCTTCTCGACAAATAAATTCTTACAGATATATTCAAATTCGTAGAAGGATAATAAAAAAGATTTTAAACAGAGATTTCAAATGCAATGGTCGACTTCGAAGTAATGGTTCGGAGATTTTTCTTTTTTTCCAACGATCAGGATGATTGTTCCACCAATACGTACTGATCATCTCTTCGAATTACTTCCAAAACCAGCTATTAAATCTACGCAGAGTTCTTTTTTTTTTTTGCAAGCCACCCTGTGAGACAGTAATGCGTAAAAAAACACGACATTGTAGAAGACATTTATCAATTTGCGGTTATGATTTTTAGTGTGTGAAAACATTGTGTTTTTGTCTCGGTTGGTTTTTTCAAAAGTTGTTTATGGAACAACGAAGGAGGATGTTTTTGAAGATATTTCGTATTGGTATCACGTGTAGGCTTCTGCAACGGATGTATATAAAAGGGAGGTTAATAAAAATATACATGTATATAAATAATGTGATACAAGGAAAGTAGCTTGTGGTAAGACTTACCATAGTCACGTATGTTTTGAATGACGTGAATCACGGAGCAGTGTGTTCAGTTTGTTACAGCTTTCAACACAGTGGAGTTTCTACCTCCAAGAAAAAGGCTTCTGAGATTGGTATTGAAGAAGCAGTCGTTGAATACATGAGTAAAGACTGTAATAAAAACTTGTGATTTCAAAGAAGATTGGAATCTAACTGACAGATTAACGAAATTGGATAATATATTTTTTCCCATAAGTTAATCAAGAAATATGTCAATCCAACTATCACTGTCTGTTACAATTTTCATTGCTGTATCTAAAAACCAAAATTGTTTTAAAATCTCCTTTTAATAACTTTTTTGAACCACTTATTTCAAAAAGGATTAATCTCAGTATTTAAATTCAGTTTTTAACAAAATCTGAAATATAAACATATTTTATAATCAACTTAATTTTTTTTGAGTATTCTATTCAAAGTGTCTCTGAATAAGATAAAAGTTTGACTTTCTTTTTGTTTACGATTATTTACATCACAACACAGCGAGCGACTAACAATCTATTCTGTTCTGAAGTTAGCGTGTTTCGATATCGTCCACCGTCTAAGACTTTTTTTATTTGTCATATTTTCTTTCAACGAGAGTTTGCCATGGGCGTGTATGTTTGTTTAGTACTGTACTCTGTTATTAGGCCCCTGCATCCGCGCTCTCGAGAAAAGGAAGAGGCCCAAAACTTGAGGGGCATCCTCTTCTCTCATCGTAGAGGTCTTTAAACCGTCCTTGCCTCTCTGTTTTCCAACTCTTCTTTTCATCCTTCGTATAACAAGAGTGTAGTACCAGACGCAGGAAAAAAGTTTGAGATATTGCAAACGTTCCACCAGGCAACCAATTGCAACTTCTTTTTTTTTTTTTTTTTTTCTCATCGGGGTGAGATCACGATAAAATTTGCACGCGATTTATTAGCGCTCATATTAAAGAACTTACCCAATGTCCAGAATTATTTGCTAAAAGATATTCGATTTTTATCGGGTAACGTGTTTAATTAAGATTGGTTATTTATTGTTATTACTTACATCATTTTACAAAGGCAATGATATAATCTAAGAAAAGCTTATAAAATATTGTTTATTGTGGATGATGAATAATTTGAAATTTCCTTGAAAATTAATCGTTAATACGGTGAAGAAACTGAGCCGATCAAAAATAAACGTCTTTTCCTGAATTATGTGCATACGCTTTTCTATAAAGTTTTGCTTCCAACTTGTTTGGTGGTTATTAATGTGCAATAACGAAAAACAATGTTAGAGTAATGTAATACATAACTGGTAATGAATGGCTAGGAATCTAATGCGCTAACAAAAAGATTCGATAAATTGCTTGAAACCGGTAATTTCTACGATGGCTTATAAATCATCCTTGACATTTACAAACGCGATTGTGTGTGTGTGAGTATGAATTTCAAATCTTGAAACACGAGAACTTAAAATTTTTATCACCACTGGATAAAACTAGAAGAATTAACATTTTTCTCAACACGTCCAAAATGAAATGAATGATTGTTATGTACTTGTATCAAATTACAATTAACATTTTACTGTTCTTTATAATTTAATATAAACCGATTTTGCCACTTCTCTCGAAAGGTGTTTGAGAATTTGCATAGCATCATATTTTAATCTACCATCAAAATATCATATATTCTTCATTCGGTAGATGTAAAATGAACATCTAAAATTGTGGTAAGATTTAATTTGTTGAGTTAACTTTGAGTTGATTATATTTTATCGTATCTTATTGTATTCAAACTGTAGTAAAAGCGGAGGAGCTATAAATGTAAATTTAGATGTAGTTCCTAACAGAATTTACATAAATGTTGAATGGTGAAGCTAAATACCACGAATTTACTTTATAGCCACAACTAAGGAGACAATAATGGCTACATTTTTCCTGTCGCGCTCACACGTCGGAAACTAAAGAATATCTCCTGGGGTTATGACACCGACTGTTCCTTTATCATGGCACAATGCAACTTTGATGACAGTCGGTTGCATCCTATAGGTTTCAAAATTGAATGCAATGTTTGTTTCTCCCAGTATTTATACCGCATGTATGTTGTATGAAAACGCGACAATACAAACTGATTCAGCGAACGAACACCCTTGTGGCCCCTTTTATTTGTTTAATTTAACTGCTTTGTCAGCTGGCACGTTTTCATTTTCAATGCTATCAGAGACGTCCGCCAGAACCCGGCTTTTATTTGCGTAAGCGTGCTTTATGAATAAGAGCTATTAGATTTTGCACTGTTGCAATCAGAATTAAACATTTCCCACGTGCATAGCATGAATCGATGTGAAATTTCCACAACGCGAACTTAGATTAATGGTAAAAAAAAAAAAAAAAAAAAAAAAAACCAATTTTCGGCTTAATTTATGGTGCGCCAGAGCAGAGGATAATATTCAGGAAGTCGTTTCAGAATTTATGATTATGAGTGTTATATATTGCTTTTTATGGAAGAGTGCTTTTGTACATTTCGATCGTGAGAGCTTTCGACATTATATCTTGGGCATTACATTAAGGAGGTTTTTCCATATGGGTTCAATACAACTTTATACCAATGTATGTAATAATGAAAATGGTTACAGGATTTTGCAGTTTTGCATTTTCTATGTGGCTGAAGAAAATTTTCGATTTTCCATTCTTTTCTTCAAAATTTCAAATTATGTTTTAATGTATTGTTCGAATGTTTTAAAAATATATATAATTTGCTTTAAAACTTTTTTCAAATTTTCACAAATTTTCAAACATTTGCAAATCTCATTTATATTTGAACGAAGTGAATACTTTGGTTGCTACCGTCATCTGGTTAAAGAAAGTAGGAATGAATACTGGATACCTGTGACTGTTATGGAAGTTTTCTGCATTGCAAGAATTGCGAAAAAATATTTTATAAAAAAAATATCTTATTAACAAATTTTATGATATTTGTAATGACGCAATATTAAATAAAAATAACGATCGAAGAAATACAATACAAAAATGTTATATTTCCAAGTATGTTGCAATTAAAGCGAGAACCGTTATATAATGAGTTCATGTGTAACGATGATTATCCATTAATCTACATCCTTTTGTATTTTATCTCACTCCAATGCATTCAAATGAAATGACAACTGTCTCACTTTAGGAGCATTGGAAATTCCACGTGTTCATTACGTATCATATACGTTTTAAATGAACTAATTATTATCTGGGTTAAAATCAAAAGAAAATCATCAAACGAAGAATCCAGTTCTTATAATTTCTAAATTTTTCGAATTCATCAAAGTGATGCTTTTAAAATGGCAGAATGAACAGGATCATTCTTATAATGGCTGCCAGGCATGAAACGTGCCTTCGCACGCCAACATTTTTCCTCAAGCTAAGACCTTTTTGTTCTTAATAAAATGATACATTTTGATAATTTATGAACAATGACAAAAATAATGCGAACAAAATTCAAATTCAAATAGAATCATTTAGTGAAATCAAATATACGATGAATGAATAACATGTTCATTGTCTATAACGGAGAACAATTAAAAAAAAAAAAAAAAAAAAAGTTTATACAAAGTACTTTGTATTTTTGTTACAGTCAGAAATGAAATAAAATGATTTGAAAAAAAAAAAGAACTTAAGAAAGTTATCTCCATAATCTCCATAAAAGTTAGCTTTTACTTACATGATGAAGCTATTTTCTGCTTTCCTGAATCCCTTTGAAAAAGATGTTTGGAAGCTTGATTAATGTTCTTTGGTGTTTTAAAAAGCGGCAAAGATATCTGTAATAATGAGAACGTTAAATAAGTTATAATTAAATGACGTATTAATATCAATTTTCGTTAAAGTCAGTAAAGAATTGAAGAAGAGAACTCACCCGTGCCGCTACAAGGGACGGAAAGAATGACTGCGAGAACTTCCTTCTTGTACACGTTAATTTTCTATATTGTATGACGTGTCACGTGATTTGCATCGACCAATAAGAAATCGATGCGTTCGTGCAAGGAATGCTGTATGATGCGCAGAAGGCTGTGCGCACGTCAGCAACATTAATGATTTTCTACCGTGATAGAGACTTCCGGAAAGATCTAGACTTCAAAGTCAAAACTTCGACGTATATCTAAAATTTTTCGAGACGAATTAAAATAATTTTGGATTTATTTTATATTATTTATATGAGTATTAATAAAATATCTGGGTTTGCTATGAATTATTGTTTCTAAGAGAATATTAATATCTTTGCAGTTACAAGTATTAAATTGCCGCCAAAATTGAATATATAATAATGACTTTATTTTATAATTTTGTTGAAAATAATTTATTAAAAAAAAAAAAAAAAATAATAATAATAAAAAATAAAAA
>JABFQA010002625.1:0-10960 GCA_022817065.1 Probaryconus sp. ZL-2020
ATAATTTATTTTTTTTTTTTTTGCTATCAGAGAATTTTAATCGAATTATTTTCTTTGTCATGATTAAAATTCATTTAGTGTCACTATGATTGTTATACTGTGAACTTGTTCTTTATTTTTTTTTTGCAAAAATGAAGCAAATTTTACAAATACCTGTGCTGTTTCTTTTTTTGTGCTCTTTTGCACAAAATGTTTTTTCGGATAATTATACTTGTGTGATGTACAATACTAACAATATTGAAAAAAAAATTTATTATGAAATTCATGAAGGACCTCCACCAAAATTAACAGAAAAAAATGATATAAAAAGTTTGAAATTAATTTGTCCCCATTTATCACCAGAAAGTAAGTTTCGTTTCTAAATTTCTCATCTTTTTATTATATAATTAGATAACTAGAATGACCAAAAAATTAAAAAGTTCATCATTCCATTAATAGATATTTTCTAGCGCATTTTAAGAATCCAGTAATTTAAAAGAATTTTATCATGTTTGTGGATATGAAAAATATTAATTATAAATTAATAGTTAATAGTGAAAAGATTTACATTCCAATAATAATAATCATTTTCTTAGGTGTATGTTGTAATTCTCGTACGTTAAAAGATATGGCGAGCCAAAAGGAAGGATTAGATTCGCTGAATTGTGAAACTTGTAAAAGGAACTTATTACGCAACTTATGTGATTTAAGTTGCGCGCCCGATCAAAGCAGATTTACAAAAATTCTAAAAAAGTTCAAACATAATAATAAAACTTATGTAGATACTGTAGAGGTAATGTAAATAAAAAGTGATACTTAGAAAATTCAGGACATTAAAATTCATCTTATATTTTTTTCATACAAGTATCTTTTTAAATTTATGAATGTTTCTGTATCATAAAAATTATTTCTATTTAGGTTGACATAGACAGAAATTATGTAATTAAATTCTATGATTCCTGCAAAAATGTTATGATGCCGGGTTTAGGTAAATTAGTTGATTTTACATGTCCACCGCCATGTACACCAGAAAGGTAAATATAATTAATCAAATAATGACTTCAAAAAAGTTCTAAACCTTAAATATGAACTTTAATTGATAGTGATTTCTTTATATTTTAAGGTGGATGCAATCATCGTACGACTTCTACTTCGAACTTGAGCCAAAATACAGTTTAAAAAGACACTACATTTTCAATTCTACTGATCCATCATTTTATCGTGGACTCGTTAAATCGTGTAGTGAACCATATGATGTAATGTATAATTTGTATTAACAACATCTTCAAGCATACCCATTAAGTTTAATAATGTATTATAATAACTTAGTAAGACTATTTTTAAAAAATTACATTATTATAAATTCATTTTTATGTTAAACAAAATGTAAGTATTTTAATTTAAATTTGCTATATAGAATTCATCTCTTCCATGCAATTATGCGGATTGTCCAGAAACTTTTCACAGAAAAAAACTAGAGAAAGTTCATGTGCCTACTCCAAATTTTCTCGCATTAAGTCTTTCAACTACATTTGCAGCACTTGGTATTATATTGGTTTTGTTTCTAATATCACAATTACAGATAAGATCAAGTAAGTCTTCTAAAATAAAAAAATTATTTTTCACTAATTCTGTCATATAAAACTTGTATGAAAGAAGTTTTTACGAAGCAATTTTTTTTTTTTTTTTGCAGAAAATATAAGTAGAACTGAAGAATACACTTTTAAGACGTTACAAGCTTCTTTCCATTCCATTGTGAATAAAATGTTTATTAATGTTGGTCGATGTAAGTATTTTTAAAAAATCTAATTTTTATGTGCCAATGATATTTTTATATTGTAATGTAATATCAATATTTCTTATACTATAATTTCAAAAATACTTCTCTACTGCATTTTCAGTTTTCGCTAATCACATATTTTTAACGACATTTGTGGCTTTACTGATTATTATAAGTTTAAGTCTGGGAATTATGTTCCTTAAAGTGACTATAGATCCAATTGAAATATGGGCTTCACCAACAAGCAAATCAAGAATTGAAAAAGAATACTTTGATTCTCATTTTAAACCTTTCTATAGAACAGAACAAATATTTATAAAACCCGTAGGATTAGATAAGGTAAATATACAAAATATATATATAAATATATATATATATATATAAACAAAGTATAAAATTACACAATTACATTATTTTACAATTTCAGATAATTGTAAATAGTACGTCTGGTGAACAAATAGAATTTGGAGCAGTATTTAACAAAAAATTCCTTTTGGCAATACGTGATTTGCAAAACAAAATAATGGCGGTAATATATTTATTTATAATTTTCCAATAAATGCTAGTGATCTACTAAAAATGATATTAATTTAATATCACAAAATATGTATTTCAATAATGAAAAGAAATTTGTATTCAGCTTGGTAAAGAGGATGATGAAGGATTAGAGAAAATATGCTTTGCTCCATTGGCAAAGAGAAAAGCCAAATTAAATGATTGTGCAGTGCAAAGTATTTGGGGATACTTGATGACAGAAAATATACGTTATAATCTTAATGATAATGAACCTATCATATTACAAGATTCTTATTTTGGTTTATTATACAAATGTTTAGGGTAAAGAATAATCTTTAATTATAAATATTAACGAAATTATTCAACATAATCAAGTTAATTTCATCATATTACATTTACTGACTAACATTGTGACAATTAGATTAATTATAATAATTCTTATTCCAACAGAACTCCACTTGCATGTTTAGCTCCATATGGAGGTCCGATATTTCCTTCTGTAGTTCTTGGTGGATTTATCAAAGAAAATAAGACTCAATATGACGTATCAGATTACATAGAAGCAACTGGATTGGTTCTCACTTTCCTTGTAGAAAATTCATACCACAAAGAACATATAGAAGCAGCATTAAAATGGGAAAAACGGTTAGTAAAGAAAATAAAGGACATTATGTTTTAGTGAAAATTGATTTTCTAAAGTATAAAGAATAAATATCTGTTAACTGAACAAAAATTTTTTTTAATATCTGTTTAGATTAGTTGACTTCATGACAAACTGGACAAAGAACTCGAAGCCTGAATTTATGGACGTCGCCTTCAATACAGAAAGATCTATTGAAGATGAACTAAATCGAACATCAAAAGCTGAAGCAACGACAATGATCATTAGTTATTCCTTTATGTTTCTTTACATAGCATTGGCTTTAGGAAAGTTCGAAAGAAGTTGGGAATATTTTGTAAGTATAAGTATATATATATATATACCGGGTATAAATACTTATAACAGAAGATTTTGATTTAATTATATGTTGTCATATCCATTTCAGGTTGTAAGTAAATTTTCTATAAGCATTGGTGGAATTATCATTGTATTGGCTTCTGTATCTTGTTCCCTTGGATTTTTCGGATACATTGGTATACCTACAACATTAATTACCATTGAAGTGAGTAAAAATACTTTAAAAAGTTTAGTAAAAGGAATCCGAGCATTTGTTAATATAACGAATTTAATTTCAGGTAATGCCATTTTTGGTCTTAGCTATTGGAGTTGATAATATATTTATATTAATTCAAACTCATCAAAGGAATCCAAGAAATCCTGAAGAAAGTATTCCTGACCATATGGGTCGAATACTTGCACTTGTTGGACCTTCAGTGTTACTGAGTAGCATGTCTGAATGTGGATGCTTTTTAATAGGTTTAATAGACATTTTTAAACTTATATATTTTAATATTTGCAATAAATATTCAAATGTAACGAAATGGAATATTGATATAATTTTCAATTACTACTTTCAGGTGCTTTGTCATCAATGCCTGCAGTCAGTACATTTGCAATGTATGCAGCAATGTCCATTTTCATTAATGTTTTATTGCAAATGAGTGTTTTCATAAGCATAATGACATTGGATTACATTCGTTTCGAAGTCAGTATTTATTTACAATAGATCCAATTATTAATTGAAAATATAATTATTTATATAATTTAAATACCATAACTTTTTTTCAGAATAAACGACTTGACGTATGCTGTTGTGCAATATTAACAAAAGTTTCTGGCGATAATGGTAGAGAATTAATATATTCTTTTTTCAAATCTTGTTACGTGCCTTTAATCTCTAACACGTTTGTCAGGATTATAATTGCACTCTTCTTTACAAGCACACTTATAGCAAGTTCAATCCTCATACCCAAAATTAATATTGGGTTGGATCAAAAGTTATCCATGCCAGATGATTCCTTTGTGCATAAATACTTCAATGTAAATGAGTATATTTTTTTAAAAAAGTAGAATATAATATTATACACATTCTATTGCAAAATTATATGAATAACTTTTTCAGTTCATGGATGATTTATTATCAACTGGACCACCAATATACTTTGTAGTAAAGAAAGGATTAGATTATTCTGACAACAATGTCCAAGACTACATTTGCATGAATCAACATAGTTGCAAAAAAGATTCTTTAACCATGCAAATGTTAAATGCAGCTCAACAACCAGAAGTGTATGTACTGCAATTTGGTTACATAATTTCATTTAATAATTATTTAAAATGTAAAATAACAGTGTAATTTTAATAATATTACATCTTTACAGGTCTTATATTCAAGGAAATGTCATGTCATGGATAGACTCATATATTAATTCCATCAAAATTAAATATAGATGTAAATATCTCATAAGTATTTATAATATAAAGAAATATTTTAGTATGCATTATGAATATAAATTTTATCGGACACAATTTATTTTCAGCTTCAAAAGTAACTCCTACACAATTCAAAAAAAAGTTGGAAGTTTTTCTTGAATCAATACCAAGTAACGATAACCCCAATGGTGGTGCAATTTATAAAGATGTAAGTGTATCTCATTGACAAAGATTAATATTATAATACAAAAGTTATAATGAACAAATGATAATATGTGAAAGAAAATTTAATAAAGATATTTTAATATTTTAGGCGCTTAAGACTTATGTAGATTCAAATGGATTTTTGGAAGTTGAAGATTCTCACTTTATGACTTATCATACACCCTTAAAAAAAGTATCTGATTACTATGAAGCTATGCAATCTGCACGAAATATTGCTGAACAAATAGAAAACACTATCAACGATGCAAAAATATCAGACAATAAGATAGAAGTCTACCCATACAGGTAATTGACTTTTTTGCAAAATGTTGATTATCTAGTCTAATTACTTCTGATTGTTATAATTGTGATAATTAATATATAAATTTTTATTTGCAGTATATTTTACGTATTCTATGAACAGTATTTAAATATATGGAATGAGACAATGATATCAGTTGCAATATCTTTAGCTACGATATTTGTTATAACTTTCATATTTACAGGATTTGATTTATTCTCAGCATTTACTGTTACACTATTAGTTTCAATGATTCTAGTCAACTTAGGAGGATATATGTATATTTTTGATATTTCACTTAATGCAGTTTCATTAGTCAATTTAGTTATGGTAAGAAAACATTAATAAATGTAATTCGTATATAATCATCATACAAGAATTATAAGATAATAAACACAATGTTTTCTTTTAGACTGTTGGAATATCAGTAGAATTTTGCAGTCACATTGTACATGCTTATATAAATTGTAAAGGGAAAACTAAATTAGACAAAATGTCCGAGTCTGTTTCATCAATGGGAAGTTCAGTAAGTACATTAACTATGAAATCAAAATTAAAACCAAAATATCACCAATTTCTATAGAATTAAAAACAATCTTTAAATTATTTTACAGGTATTTTCTGGAATTACTTTAACTAAATTAGTTGGAATTGCTGTACTTGCATTTGCAAAATCTAAAATCTTTCAAATATTTTACTTCAAAATGTACTTGGGAATAGTTTTAATAGGAGCTGCCCATAGTTTAATACTTTTACCAGTATTACTGAGTTACTTAGGACCATTATAATTTTTTGTTTATTTCATTATTTTCAATAATGTATTCTCCGAGTAAAATCCATTCTTCTGTAAAACAAAATATAACAGATAATTATTTTTTAATTCGTACAAATAATTTGATAAGTTTAATAAATGTATTAAAAACCTATAAAAACCTGGATAATCAATTCGTAGAATATTGGACATTATCTCAAAATCTGCTAATTCCTGAAAATAAAAGAAAAACACACTGTTGTATTATTTATTGTTATATTCGTTAAAAGTTTAAATTATTTAAATTACCTGAATTAATTGCCTCATCCCTTGGAAATCTTGTTATTTTGGAAATTTTGTTTCAAATTGATAATGACTTGTTCGAGCTTTCGAATTAGCTCGATTTCTTTCCGCGCCACCCGTGTGGCATTAAAAAACATTAAAAAAGAAGGGGGGATAAAATATAGGGTAACAATACTGGCATTACCAAAAAATTCAATTCAATTTAGAAATAACACCTACTATTACTGCATCACCAGGTCTCCTTCCTTTGTCTGCACCTAAATGGCCACTGTCAAAAGTGACAATATTTTTATAATTGAATTCTTTAACTTAACTGAAAGACTTTAAATTTTAATCTACTTTAAATTTAATTCAATAAAAAACAAAATTTACTTAATTTCATTTACTAGAAAACAAAATTTACTTAGTTACATTTCAATTTAATGTAATAGAAACCAAAATTTACTTCATTTAATATCAATTCAATTTAATTGAAATCTCATTTCAAAATTTTTCAAAAAGGTAAAACGAGTTATAAAATCAAAAACTCAAAAATATTTAAATTGAATATTAAAAAAAAACGCTGAAAATAAATGGTAATGTAATTAACATATAATATAAATGCAAATAAAAATATATAAATATGTTACTTGCCTTTTTTGATTTCCTTAAAATGCTCAAAAACGTTGAGAAATTCTTTATATGCCATGAAAATGTTCAAATTATGACACTGTACAAATATCACTTACAATTCAACACCAAAACAATGATAATGCCAGTATTATTATAAAAATTGCCATTTAAATGACTTACATTGCTGCATTACAGGAAGGACTCGTTTTAACCTCAATGACTGCTACCAGTACTGGAAAAATTCGAAATCCTTCTTTAAAAAACTCTAAAATCTTAAACACTAGCGTACATTTGTTTTGTTTTGCTCATAAAAAACAAGAAACAGAAATTTTCCTGTTACAGTTCAATTTGATGCTTTTTCAAAATGGATGCTTCCGATGCGATATTTCTATCATTTTTATATTATAACTAAACTAAGAAAATACTATTTATATTAAAAATATAACCGACACGAATAGCAATTACGTCTCAAAATGCAAAATATCAAGAAATGATATGCGCGGGAAAAAAACTACGCGGGATTCGAACGGATTCGCCTAACGCTATATACTCTCTACTGTCGCCTAAAGGACAAAGACGAATGAACCCGATCGTTGCCGAAATTCACCGAACAATAAACGGGTTTTGCAGAGATTGTCGCGAACTGATTGGTCAAGAAAATTCAACGAATTCCATAAAAAAAAGATAAAAAAATGATAAAAATTTTATTCCATAAGTTATGCGCACGCGCAATACGTGTGCACTAAAATATGCCCGATCTCTTTTTTTAGCAGGTTATACGCAAAAAAAATGCCAAAGACTTTATTGAAAAATGAAAATCATGCAGAAAACTCACATTAACTGCGTCGCAAAAAAAACCCGGCGTCGATCTTTGACTGCAACAAAATGGCCGCTCTGGATATTAGGACGAAATAAAATAACACTTTAAAATAAAATATCAAACACTTTAAAATAAACATTCGCGAACTTTTGACCTTTGCTTTACGCCGACGATAAACGCAAAATACGAAAAACTTAATTTCTTAAATATCGTCTTTCGATGCAGAGACGAATGACGCCATTAAATTGACTACATGGCGACTTTGACTTTTTCCATTCAAAACACTGACGAAAACCGTTTTATGTAAAAAATATTCTTGTTACAAATCCGCGGACATCCTTTCAGAGAAGATTTTTACACGATTTCGAACGCAGGACTTCAACAGTGGGCGATGCGCAAGGATATGTAAAAGACGACGCACAGCGACGCTTCTGACTCGGCGACTGGGCGTTCAATGATGAAGAGGGCGTGAGGCACGCGCATGTCATGCAGCGCCGGAAGCGCGCGAAATTTTAAAACACATTTTTTTTAATTATCTGTTTAAAAATAAAATACACAGTTTTTTTTAAAGGCAATTATTATTCTAACATACTCCATATCTTATTCATAGTGAATATTTTCAATTAAAATGGTATATATTAATTCAAAATAAAACGAAGAATTGATTTTAACAGATATAAATTATGTAACTAGATCTGTTCATATAAAATATTAACAAAGTTGATTATATAAAAAAGTTTACTTTATAATTGTGAATTTTTAATTTTTTTGGTTTAATGCAACAATGAAAATAGCAATTAATTAATAACATTTATTTTTATAATACAGCTGCAGTTTAATTTGTTATAAAGAAATACAATTATTAATACTTTTAATAACTTAATCAATTACAGTTATGACATGATTATCACATATTTTAACATAAAAAAATTTTACATGTTAATGTCCTGGTGTAATTTTTTATTTATTTAAATTGGATTTGCTGCCTGACGCTTCAACTTGCTGCAATTCTTTAACAACTGTTGCAAGACACTGTGGGTTAACTCCATTTTCGCATAAACGAACACATATACTTAGAGTTGAGGAGTCTAAATTACAATTCATTAATTTTGACATTTGTTGCAACGTTTGGAACGTCTTACGAGCTGCGTTTACCTGATGATTTACAGGCTCTGGCATGTTGGCTCGATAGCGTTCCTTGCTGAAAAATAAAATATAACATTAACATTTCTCTGAATTAATTTAATATTATTAATAAATATTTTCAATATTTAAAATACTAGAGTTCATTAATAACAATGAAATTTTTTCACTATATAATAATTACAGTGTAATTATTACAGTATACACTGTAATAATGAATATTATGTAAAACATTTAGATGAATAGTAAAAATTGTTTTTAATTTGAAAAATACAAACAAATATAAACAAAATTAAATTATCGATAAAATAATGAAACGAAATAAAGATAAAACTTACTCTCCTGTGTTAGACAGCTTTACAAATTACAAAAGTGCTGTCATAAATTAATGATAAATAATACAGCTTTATAAAATGTTTTAACAAATGAATTTCCTTCTTAAATGATTAATAAAACAAATATTCAATTTTATATTCAACAAAAAATACTTTTTAACCTCGTAATCTTGGCAGAGATTACTATTACCATTAGCCTAACCTAACCTAATATCATCAGATGAATCAGATCCTCGAAATACGTTTAATCGTGAGAACCAATCCATTTTGTCGATTTAAACTGACATTCAATGTCATTGGTCAATTTTATCCCGCTTCTGCAAACAAAATATTAATTAATTTATTTAAACAACGAATCAATATGGTATATATTATTTTCCAGTTTGAAAATATCTATTTTATCAAATAAATATCTTAGTAACAAACACCATAAAATTATATTTTATATTAAATGAAGTAGAATGTCGTGAAAAATGATGATTTCTTTACATAATAACTTGTTACATTTAATAATTTTGCATGCATCTGATCATGACGAAAATTTTGCGTCTGGATTTATTAATATACAAAAATGAAAATTAAGGAATGTATAAAATGTCTTTGTACAGTTTGAAATAGCTTTATCATTACACAGTGCCCTCTGTACTGTTCTTGAGCTTGTGTGTTTGCAAATATATTTATTAAAAAAGCATTCAGGTAAAATCTCAGTCCAATTGAATACAAGTCCTAGGCCCCAGCCATGTAAAGAAGAAGATAAAGGTAATATGTATTATCAATAAAACACAAAAAGAAATTTCTTTACCTGAAAAAAAGATTTTTTAGGTTCCTTCGGAATCGTCATTCATTAAAGGTTCATCGTTCGATCAACACACATCCTAAAGCTTACTTCTGCTGCATTCTTCTATATCCACTAGGTAAATATTTATTATATTTCATCACACTTAATAACAATTATTTCATTTAACAATTTTCCTTTCTAATATATTAATTACGTATAGCTACTTAAATAATTGCAATGTCAATGAAATCTTCCGCAATTTCAAATTTAGTAAAAATATAAAGTGTTAATAAACTAGGTTATTAACCTGTATACAATTGAAACGTGATATTGTTATTGTATTGTAATATTACTGTATAAACTTATGTTTTGAATATTAATTATACTGCTTTTATTTCAAAACAAATTCTGATATAATTCCAAACAGTGTATTTTGCGCATGCTTTTTTGGTTTAAACGTGACTATGGTAACCCGCGTAATCGAATTAATTAATTCTCTCATGGTGTTTTCTTTTAATTTAAAAATTTACTCATTTAATTAATAATCTTCTGTTAAGCAAAAATGGGCAATGAAGAAATCTTCCTGGATTCTGTTAAGAAGGCTGAAATGAGGCCTCTGATAGAAAAGTATAATATACCACTTGCAAACATTTCCTTTGATTATCTATCACATTGCCAAAACGCTAAAGAGATAGAGAATATTATTCTGGTATTGAGGTACGAACACTGGAATATTATTCATTAATTAATTTTACTTTCAAATTTCAATTTTCATTCTTTTCAATATTTTTATTATCTCAAAACATTCCTTTTTTTATATTAATAATAATAAAACTTATACGTATTTCATCTTTTTTTTTTAACTTTTTTAAATGCAAAATTGTTAACGTAACAAATTATATCTGCAACAAGGTAAATTAAATTAATTAAATAACACTTTAAAAATTAATATTTGTGTGTTATTTCATTTTCAAAATATTTACACGTTATTTCGTCGTATATTAAAATTTTCATATATTATTTGAAGTAATCTGATTATGAACAATTTTGATTGGAATTAATTT
>JABFQA010002626.1:0-10958 GCA_022817065.1 Probaryconus sp. ZL-2020
CTTTTCTTTTTTTTTTTTTTTTTTTTTTTCATAAATTTCGCCAAGTTGAGGGTAATAACGGGGCTCGTTATCCATTGTTCCCGATATAAAGAGAGATAAATTAAAGTGATAATGACATCAAAGCCACGATATTCATATTTAAATATGGAAAAGTTTATTAAAGGCGACAAAGCGCGCGGAAGTCTCGTGCGTTTCAATTACCAATCGTTCATTTTCTGTAAATACAATGTGAACCTCGCGCGACGCCCAATGCATTGTCTAGCAAATTACATGGCTGCGTCCCTTTGTCGCGAATGAGAATGAACGCAAACAGCGCGAGCTTTTTTTACCCTTCATTTTGCATGTTTCTGTTGCTGTAATAATGATGGTTTTGTTACAATGGCCGATATTTACTTGTTTATCCTTAGTTTCTTTTTTTTTTTTTTTTGGTAATTGCAATTTTCTTCGGCGAACAAATTTTTTTAAAGCAAATTCCATGACGCTCTGACCCGGCGAATTCACGTTTTTGCGAGTACATTGTTATCGCGAATAAAATCTTATATTTAATTTTTTGTTCTCGTTGGGAATTCGTGCAAATACCGAGAGTTTTTTTTTTTTTTTTTGTAATTGCGAATTTTCGTAGGCAAGTTTTTTGTTCTAGAAACTATGTTGAACAACAAATAGTGGGACGATCCCGAAAATTATCGACAGAGGGGAACGCACCGTAGGATTAACCTCAAGCGTGAGAAGAAGCTGTAACGTGAAGTCTCAGGCAACTATTGCATTCTACATATCATCGATATCGATGTTTCATACCAAACGTATCGGAATTCAAAATTAGATCAGTTATTTTCTATCGAGCTATGTGGAATACAGTATCATTCTTTTTTGTAATTCAAAAAACAATTGTGTATAATGAAATATTGAACACGATTTTCGCAAATATATTTAAATTGCGATTTTTCGTTTGCGTTTGCGAAAAATTATTATTTGAAAAACTTTAATAAACTTATGAAATAATTGCAATTTACAATTCGAAAACGAAAAATGTACAAAAAAGCATGTTTATGTTTGATCTAAACTTTATACGCAACTATCAAAAGTCAATTAAAAACGTTTGTGTATCCAATAAACCATGTTACTCTACGAAAAAGCAAAATACACTTTTATCTTTATTAAATGTCAATATTTAACTCCAAACAACTTTGAATGAAAAATAGATATATTGGATATACGCAGTATAATCATAATTATTTTATTGTAACTTTTTACAATGTGAAAAGACGTCGCAACTTTGGATAAAAGATACAAAAGACACTTCAATTGTGCCAATGTATCAGTTTTTAATCATTCACAATGTTATTGCAAAAACTATTGCAAAAGTGATTGTACAGCAAATTATCATATTTCATTAAATAAATCGTCTAATTCATTTCACCGTAATAAAAATTATTAAGAAAAAAATCGACTCAAAAATGACAAAAAAAAAATAACAACATTTCTGTAATACTGAGGCCCAAAGAAAATCCAGATTCATTGCAGAAAGGACTCCCGTCTCTTTAAATAAATGAAATCCCAAGGATCTTGACAGCGAATATTCGTCATACGACATTTCCTTGAAACAATAAACCTAAAGTCCATTCGATACCCATTGTTTCTGAAATAGATCACTTTCTCTGTGCATTTTTCATGAGGAACAATTTCAGATGACACAACGGATAAAAGGACGGGGTCACGACCGCGCCCGAGAAGTCACTCCGCTTCGGGAAAGTAAACTAGCAGCGTTCCATCCCCACCACCCGGAACCTAAGTCCCCGCGCGTCCCTGGGCCTTCGCAACCCCGTTGAGTCTTCGCGCGTCCCTTCCCTGGGCCTTCTCTTCCCACTCGATTATGCACACCCGCTCACCTCTCTCCCTCTCCTCTCCACTGGTCTCTCTCCAACGACCCTTTCCCCTCTCTCTCCAACGAACATCGGGCCCATCTCCCCTCCACCGATCATCAACGAGTTCCTCTCTCTCTCTCTCTGTCATTGACAAAGTTCCCTCGTACCCTCTCTCTCTCTCTCTCTTCAACCTCTTACTTGTCTTTTCACTTCTGCAACTCTTAGTGGGCCCATTTTCCTCTCCTTCTCTCTCTCTCTCTCCCTCTCTTCACAAGATTTCTCCCTTTTTATTTTTTGTCTTTGTATTCTCCTCTCCTCCGCACTTTACTACTGGTCAAACCACTTTGACCAATGTTTTCCTTTCCTGGCCGTGTATCCCTTCCTTCCTTCTTCGTCCTGTCGAGTCGCTGAAGCGCAGACGAATCGGTGTAACCGGTACCGGGTGTAAACTGCGAATGAGTAATACACCGAAGGTCTGTTGCCATCGTCATGTTTATAAACACGTGAAACGAGTTGAAGGAACCATGAATGATCAAAGGAAAAGATGTACTATGTTTTACGAGGGGGAGATGATTCAAAGGATGGAATTTGTTTTGGAGAGATTATTGGAGTGATTAAACGCGATGGATTGGAAGTGAGGGGGAAGATGAAGGAATGTTCGTTTACGAGGACAGGTGTTGCAGAGAGTCTGGGAATTGAGATGGAAGTGATACCGTGAAAGAGGAATTCCCCTCTTTGGATAATTGATAAAGATTTGATAAATCTTGACGCGAACTAATTCAAATCAAATGCGTTTTGAAAAGGATCGGTCTTCCTTTTTTTCTATCAAGTTGATGAATTTTTTTTTTGGAATTACAATTTTCCCATTTCGGACGATTTCCGGAGTACTGAAAACGAAAAAAAGAAATAGGAGAGAATTGGCTCGATATTTATGCAATGAAATTGTTCGAATTTGTTTCAATTCTTCCTCTAATTGGGGTACACCTCGTATTTCGTGCGAATCAATGAAATAGTTTCCGGGGTGCCAGTGCATTCCATTTCTGTTCTCCGTGTTTCGCCTGTAAGGGAAATTCCGATCGCTTGATGATAATGCCAGATCGTCGACATTGCCCTTGAGAGGAAAGATACAGAATAGCACGAGAAACACACTATTATCATCGTAGAATTTTCGACGCTCTTTTCCCTTTTCCGTTATAATAAAATCCTTAAGAAAATATTATTCCTCGCTTTTGTCGTCATTCTTAAAGACGGCATTCCATTTTGGACCTTTTCCTTCCGGCCTATTCCTGACAAACTTGTCATTTATTTTCTTTTCAGAAAATGATCACCGAGATTCATAAATGTTATAAAAAAAAAAAAAAAAAAAATTGGTTTTTGCAAACTACCGTCAGAGATAATTTACGTATGTTGTAATATGCTAATTTTCTAATGGTATACAATTTTGGCCAATAACGCCATTGTGGGAAGACACGTACTAGTACAGAATTTGCGTGTGTGAGGAATTGGTTTCTTGATTGAAAAATTACATTCTATTAAAAAAGGTATTTAGAGGAAGATGTTTTATCGGCAGAATGCTGTTGGGAATTTCAATGAGCGATATATGAAAAAGCGAATTAATTGCGAGCTTCGTTTGTTTTATTGTTCGATATAGAACGTTTCGACGAAAAATTCCTTTCGAGATGATTTCATTTCCATGTTCATGAAAATCAATTTTCATTAGATTAAAAGGTAAAGTTCATTTTTAAAAATACAAATCCATTGATTTGAACAATGTGCAGAAAAATCATAAACTCCAAACATGATATATTGTACTTTTCCATCTGTTGGGAAAAAGGAGAATTACAATAAAGGTAATGTAAAAGAATTTCGCAGAAATTCTTAGAGGGAATGTAAAAGTTGAGAAAAGCAAGGTCCGTCTCAGCGACACAGGTGAATTTTCAAGGGATCGATGCAGGTAAAACCACACCCCAATGGCCGGAAAACCAGAGGCGGCTTATGCATTCGGACGGTTAGTTACAAGGTCAATGCATAAAATGAGATTAGAAAAAGGAGAGCTTGGCCCCGATCTTTCTTGGTCAGAGCACAAACGTACTGTCCATCATTCTGCACTTTTCCTCAAGACACCACCGGACGTACGTATAATTGAACACGACATTCCCATTCTGGGTTAGTTTTGCCTCGATCAAATGGCGCATTTTACATTGCTACGTGTACTCTTTAATGAATCCTTTGTACCCCAAAAAAAGCTTAATTTATATTCACCAAAAATACCAAATTGTTTTCGTACTTTTAATTATCATTAAAACGATGGAAAAAATGACGTTAAAAATTAATAGAAAATTTATTGCAAATTTAGTTTCTGAATGAAACTGACGGAAAATGTATAATTGTATTTGGTGTTTTAACGAAAAAGCGTTTCTTTTATTTTCTTCATATTGTTTAAAATCAAGATAGTTTTGTCGACTATGATTGACTTTAGAAGACCGTGACAAAGCTCATTAGCAGGTATCCGAAGTGTCTTAGAAATTCAACACGCACACTTGTTCGCGCGTGTCGAACGTAACACGAAGCGTACTAATCTCAAATAGAATTGGTGCCGAAAGAACAACTTCAAGGGAATTGAAAAAAAAAAAAAAAACATTTCAGAACAATGGAGAAACAATGAGCAAATAAAGTGTGTGAAATTGTTCCACAGCAACTGTGTCTACCTGTTACAACACAGATTTGACACGTTTACCTTCTTTATCTCTAACTCAATTTTATGAAGATGCTTTGTAAAGATATAGAACGTTTGTTAGAAAACCAGAAATACAAATTGTCATAAAAAAATACAAAAAAAACACCTACGAGAAGAAGAAGAAAAAAAAAAGCTCAGACCTGAAGATATAAGAAGAAATAAAATAGCGTATCTGACACTACAATTGACTGTAACATTATCGAAGTGGCCGGTTGAATGATTCATTGTTTGATTCTTGGCATTATCCTAAAAGCACAAATACATTGAAAAAAAAAAAAAAAAAAAAGAGAGTAGAATTCAATTTCTCGAGTGAGTCCGTCAAGTGAATCCTAAAACTGTGGGGAACATGAATCGAGCAGCTTGTATTTGCAAGTCCAATAAATTTAAATGTAAACAAGAGTAGAATCGTAGCAAGGCCACGAGAATCGGAGGGACGACACCGGAGATTAGTCGAAAGCCTTTTAAATCTCATTGGTATTCCCTCGATGTGGATTTTGCTGCGATACGTATGACAAGATCGGATATAAAATGACTTGGCCAACTTTCGCAACTTGTGTAAACGCAGTCTTTAATATTACCAACTCAATAAAAGGAAGATGCAAAAACAGAAGACAAAGTATCTAGATATTTTCTTTTCGTTTTTTTTTTTTTTTTTTTTTCTAAAGATATAAAATTAATATAATCTTAAGAGAAAATAATATTTTCATCTTTGTACGGTTGAAGGAACTTTCCTTCTCCGAAAGTGGGAATAGCGGGATCCAAACAACAATCCACGAAAGAAATACTGTAATTATGGCTATTGTGTTTCTTTTTTTACGCTGGCGCCACTTTGCGAACGGAAAATGAGGCATTGTGATTAAGTTAGACGGCTCTCGTGATAGCTTAAAAAGACGAGCTCGAATGGATAGGACGTGGAAAATAAACAGCTCCGCAGGGTAGGAAAGAAAAATGGGAAATCCTCGATTTGATTGAACTCGGTCTCGCGACATCGGTAGAACTTTCTTCGAATTTCAAATAATTCTGAATGGCTCGCAATTTGCAGAGATGACTGTACGAGTTTCAACTGGTAAACTTTCTAACAGAATCCAGTCCGAGTGTCTAGTGTATAGTTCTCAGCCCTTTTCATTCCACTTTCAGTGAACTTTGCGTCGTCCAATGTCACAATATCGTATCTCGCGTTACAACATATAAATTTCAAATTGTTTACCATATTATTTTCAATAATCTCCTTTAATCATTTCACGTACAATTATCAAAGAATCCATGGAGAAAAGTTTTAGAAAAATTACCATCTGTATTGGTAAAGTGCGAACATACTTTTCCTTTCTGGAAAATTACGATCTTTTCAAGGAAAAATTAATATATAAAGTTTCAACAAACCAGCAAATTTTTCTTCTCGGTGTATAATAAATTTCAGACTAATCCTTAGCAACTTTGACGGAAATACGTTAGCAAACCCTTATTTGTAACGATGGAATATTCGTCTGCTGAGTTCGTTTTTACACGACATCGGGTCTGAAGCGAAAAATTTCGCTGGTCCTTGGCGAAAGTGGCCGGGCATTGTTGGCGAGGTGACTCGTCGTCAGACGTAGTAAACTCCACGACTACCTGCGCACAAAAAGCCGTTAAACGGCACTTAAGGGACACTGGAGGGTGACGCGAGTCGCGCGGGGGTGTCAAGGGGAAATTCAGAGCAGGACTGAGAAGCAGAAAAATAGCTCGGCTTCTTTGTCTTTCGTCTAGAAAACTAAGCTTGCTAACAATCTCCTCCCTCCCCCGGCTAACCCCTCACCATCAACTAGACGAGTTATCGTCGTGTGTTCATAACTGCGCTACGGCGTTTCTTTGGCTGGCTTCTCTTCAAAAAAGTGAGAGCTCTCTCTCTCTTTCTCTCTCTCTTTCTCCCAAAATAAAAAAAAAAAAAGAAGAAGGTAATGGGCACGAGTTAGGAAGAGCGTCTGCTGTGCGTTTATTGTTATGGAAATTGTCTGCTTGTTCGTGTTTATGGACTACCGTTTTAACATTTTTAAAAACGCTTCTTGTATTTTGGTATTGTAGTTTGAAGGCTGCCTTGATTATAGGAAGGCACTTTTCAGGTGTCTTTTGTAGGGACGTCAATGTTCGTCTTCCTTTCAATAACTTTGCGAAGCTCTCATTGTCTTGCAAATTGTATGTCTTCTTCCTTTTGATTGTGCTTACTTTTTGAAAGAAGGACACTTGTTCATTGGGTCGACCTAAAAGGCTGTTAAGTTACTTATAAGTAGTTTTGAAATTGTTTTCCTCAACTAAGAATATCTCGAGCTGTTAAACTGTAACTGAAGCAGTTACAATGATTTTAGACGGGTTAGGGATAATAGAAACATTTTGCACATTTCGTTCAATTCGAGTTTGCGAATTTAAACTTCTTTCAACTTTGCTCATTATCTTTGTAAAGGTTTGAATTAGATAGTTTATTTTAAGAATTTAACATTTGTTCAGAACTTAATAAATTTAAGAAAGATATTTTTTTTTTTTGTTTTTGTTTTTCGTTGAATGTGGCGAATGAAAAATGTGTAACGAATGAAATGTGCTTATGGGGAATTATTAGAAAGTTTATATTGCACAGAAAGTATTGGAATTAAATACGTGGGTGTTTACGTGGATAATAGATAGAATCGTCTGAAATGTAGAATTGTAAAGTGAATGTGGCTATTAATTTACAAACGTCAGACATGCCAAGAAATTACTTAAAGTACATAGAATCTCCATGAACAATTATGTTTACTGGAGTTTCCCATTGATCGGTAGATAGGTAATTAAATCTTTCCTTTGATGCGAAAGATTTCGATTTCTCGAATCTTCTGAGTATTTTACTTATTGCTATTGGATTTTGTTGGTGGTTTGTCTCGTATATAACGGCGATATAAACCGCGTGGATTTTCAAGCATCGTAGCAACTCCTTTTTGGTCTTAAGTCCGGAAAATGCGGCACAATTATATAATAGGTTATTGCAGGATTTTGGGAGAATCAAATAAATTGATAGTTGCTCGAATGAATTGATCCTGTTAGCGTAACTTTGGATCAAGAATGAGAAATGGTACACCCACTTCCGTTTGGTTACATTGATCCTCGGTTTTATATTCGAAAAGAAAAAGACAGAAGTACACAGAAAACGCACAATATATCAAAACATCAAAAGCTGCAGCACAAAGAACAGTTTTTTTTTTCTTTTTTTTTCTTATTGAAATTCGAATCGAATCGAAGATTCTCGGAAATAAAGTATCGGAAACTTTTTCCACGCGAATACAGGTAATTTAATAATGATTAGAATCAAAAACAAAAAACATATAATCTAAAACTTTGTACCATAAAATTTGTGGAAACAGGAAAAGTTCATTTACCAATGTTGTAGATAGATAGTGTCTCCTAACAAAACGTAAGAAAAGAACGAAGCACAGCTACTTAAAATTCTAATCATCGCTGTTATTTAAAATTCAAAGGCGTCGGCAACTTTGTTAAGAAATTTCAAACTTGTGATTTGACTTCGGATATAATTTCGGATCGATAAAATGTATTCCGTCATATTAAGGCGATACCAACATTTACCAATCTAACAAGTTTTAATGGAACACCGATACAGGATCCAACGAAGGAATTGACTCGATTATCGTCATAGGACGAAAGTCACGAAAACCAATTCACCTAAAAATCTTCGCCAACTAATTTACATCGATATATTTTACACTGCAGGAAAACAAATCGATAATAAATCAGCAAAGGAAAAAAGTATTTGTAAAAAATAAAAAAAAAAACACGTCAGAACTCCTTAGAAGCGCTGACGAGAAAACACACCGGGCCGAAAAAGTTAAGGGAGTTGAAGCATTTTCGTGAGAGCGCCAACAGACACCTGACAAAGCAGCTTCATTAATTATCATTAAGCTCATCCTAAACTATCGTTCACGAATCACAAGAGCTGCGAAGCGACAGATGGGACGAGATACAAGAGCAATTATTAATCGATTAAAAAACCACACACGAGAGGAACGAATTTCATTGATATTAACGATTTCCCCTATCATTCAAAAACCACAGAATGGAGTATCCCAAATTAATATGAATCTCGCAAATTCAGTAACATTCCATCAAAACGTTTCTCTTTATTTAAAACTTAAAACAAAAATAATATCTTTGATTTAATAACAAACGATGGAAAATATTTTTACGTTTAAATTGACTCGAATCGATGTACTTGAAATCGGATACTATTTTGATAAAGAATTTTTAATAAACAATTTATTGATTTTTGCAAAAGTGGAGCACGAAGGATTGGTGTTATTATTTCTTATCTTTTCCTTAAGATATCTCAATCCTTTATGGTTGACAGTGTTTACTGTAGAACGACGACGACGACAGGTAATACCTAGAGCCAATCAAAAAGTACATCGTTACTGAGATTTATATCTCTGAACTCGTCGCAGTTATGAGGTTACTGAGTAATAAGATTTGGTCAGATTTGGTCAGATTTGATCAGATCAGATTACACTTGGAGTTTTATCTCCTTGAGCTCCGCAGCGTTCATTTAGTTTAATCTATTCCTGCAAAACAAAGTGAGCAAAAACGAATCCTACAATGTACTTTATGTTCACTTTTCGGCGAAACTATTTTTACGTCCATTTTTATTTCCCATCTAAATCACGTTTACGAAGACAATTATTCCGACGATTAATTTACATAGGAAATTTTGTTAAATTATTTTCTCGTGATAGAAATTCGCATACATTAAGGTACAAATGTGAGATTCCATCAATGCGATCCAATGCATTAGCTGAGTAACGCGTCGCCACGCAAAGTCAAGGATAAGTCATTGAAATACAGAGTCGTTACAGGGATCCTCTTCGTTCGGGTATTCCTCCCCTGATTTCCATATTTAATGGTTCGTCAACAAGCCACGCATTCCAGGAAATGTCACGACATCTATAGCGACGGTCCAATCTCGACGTGTGACACGAATTCAGTCGCCTTTGTGCCGTGAGCTTCACCCTACGTTAATCCCCGGAGTATGTTATTTCGCAGTTTTCACGCTGATTTCATTATGTAACGGTATGCAAGCGCTATGCGATATACCATGAACGTTTTACATACTTTCATTTTATCGCGAACAATTTGATGGCTTATTAAACATTTCACGGAAAATTGCGTTTTGTTTTTTTTTTTTTTTTTCCTGAAATTTATCTTGTCTCGTTTTCGTTCGATATTATTTTTTTGTTTTCTCAAATATTTTCATTCACACAGGAAAAAGTTTCATAACAATTACAAACTTTGTTGGTACAGTGGCAATATACTTTCCCTAATCAAGATAGCAACAAAGTTACTAATTTTTATAAAACCTTTTTTCTCCGTATATTTTCATGAAAATCGATTAATCCCAATTGAATGGCGATTCATAATGAAAGGATTTGCAACGAGAAATATCACTTTAATATTTTGAATAAACAATAGGCCGCGTGAGTTAGAAATATTAAGGGAGATGCAAATTTGGAAATGATCAAACACGGGACGATCTGCTGAACAATAATTGGCTAAAGACGAGGAGGTAATCTCGAGAAACAGTTGAATGACAGCCTTTATTGGAATTTGCATGCCAATGGCAAATGTTTATCAATGGTTCATTTCGAAGGATGTCAAGAGGCAATGCAGTTATGTGCGAGTGAGCCCCAAAGACCAATTCAAGCTGATTCAAGTGTCACGAATTATGTTATTCAGCGGCACAATTCAATGGCGATGCAAACCCTCGAGACTTGAGTTCGGAAATAAAACTATTCGGCTATCTCTTATTCGCAATAGCGGAAAACGAATTTGACAAGAAATTCAGTAGAAATTGAGATCTCGAATTCGTAAACACGTGGATTCAAAACCATCGTGAAAGCGATGTAAAACTGTTAACCAGGTCCAGAGTTGGGAAACTTTGGGAACAAAGAGACGAGAATATTAAAGTGAAATCTTTTAAAAAAGCATATTTTAGGATATATATATATATACAAGAGAACAAATCCCTCCTTTGGAAATAAAGCGAACGATGACGTAACGCGTAGGTGAGACAACGTCTGGGCCAAAGGTGAAGACATTCTCGATAACAAAAGGTTTTCAAAACCACTTGAAACTATCGGCCGTGACGTTTACAAGTATTCAAAGAAACGAAGGAAAAACTTGACTGAAATAAATTTACCAAAGAATGAATCGTTTTGGAAAATCATTCTCCAAAGAATTATACAATTTTCTTGTTGCTCCGGTTTCTTCCTTTTATTTCTGTCCCTTCTTTTGTACTCTTTTCTTCTTTTTTTTTTTTTTTTTTTTTTTTTTTTTTTTTTTTTTTTTTTTTT
>JABFQA010002627.1:0-10956 GCA_022817065.1 Probaryconus sp. ZL-2020
AAATAAAATAGAAATAAATAATGACTAACAATAAAAAAAAAATCTAATCATAAGAAAACTGATAAAAAGTAACAATGTTTATTTTGTTGATTCTGAAAATTGTGATGAATCTTTGTAAAAGTGTTGTATACTGCACAATTTTAAAAAAATTCCTAAGAATCTTAATAAAAATAAGAATATAGCAATTTTTTAAATATTTCTTTGTAATTTCTATGATATTCTTATTAATTTTTATTAAGATTCTTAGTAATTTTTTAAAATTGTCCAGTATATTTTGTTCTCAATGTAAAAGCTAAGTGAGAAAAGACGAAAGACAATGCGCGAAAAGATTAATTGTAACCGATACAAGGATAATATCATCATCATGTCCCACTAATTAAATTAAATTCGAAACTTTCTTTCTTTTCGAAATGAGGCACGAATTTCCCATTCGTTGGCGCTTTTCAAGTTGCAGTTTCTAATCACGCTCATGATCGGCATCATGACGAACGGCTCTCCGTTCTTAGGCGGTTTTCCTCGGCACGCGAAGTGAATTTTCATACCGTTAGCGTTGGCATTATAAGGCGCTCTTACTCGGACGCGGAGAAATAAAAAGCATTTTCTCGCGAGCGGATATACGCAACCAAGTGGAGCAACGGGTGCGTAACTAATATATTTCTTTGCATGGATAGGAAGGCATCTAAGTCGCTTTTCAAGACGCCTTATTCAATCGCATACGACGTTTCGTCTTCGTTTTTCATCTGCGAATCTTTGCCACGCTCATTTAACGGATCATTAGACCAGGAATTTTTGTTTCCACGGTTACCAATAATAAAATGAAAATCACTGTTTCGTTTTCACGTCATTGACCTCGAAACTCGTAATCGACTTTTATCGTTTGCTTTGGTTTAGAAAATATTCTTCGGCGAGAATTTTATTTAGAAAATTTTACTTCACAGGAACAAAAGAAGGTTGAGTAATAAAAAGAAAATTTGTTTTCGAACGGAGTTACAAATTGAAATAAAGTGAATCCGAATAACGACTCGATGATTAATCATCGAGTAATTACGGGCTCACAATCCGGAGGCGATGTGTGTAATGTAAAAGTAAAATTTTATGCGTTGCACCGTATCAATTGACCTGCATTTTCCGAGGAAGAACAGGACTGACTTTCTTACATTGTAAAATTGTTTAAACTAGTTTTCGTATGCAATTTCAAACATTATGCAGTACCTTTTATTTATTGAGACTGGTCGATCGATGTTTATTTTTATATTCGATTAATATATGTGATGTTGCATAAACATATTAATTATTACTGACTTTAAAGGTTTCGGTTGATCTCTTCCTGATGCGTTACGTAACATTGTTAGATATATTTTCTTTTTTTTTTTTTTGTCTCGTACTATGAAATACTTTTATTTCATTTAACACGATTTGTTTTATTTGAAATCTTAAAAAATTCAAATTTAATCATTTAATAAAAATCACTTTCAAACGTTATCTTTAACTACCCGACGTTTAACACTGACCTAATTGCCCTCAGAAAATGCTTCTTACTCATTTCTATAACATCAACCTTTATTACTCAACATTATAAAGCATTGTATTAAGAACCAAGATAATGAAAATAATAAAGATAGGATCAAATGGAACAGATGGAATCGAACACAGAAGTATTACTAACTTTTAGTTCTCGCTCATTATTTAAGAGAAAGGTTTTGCATTAAAAATAATGAACGATTAATTAAAACTTTGTTATTTTACATGATTTTCATTTTCAAAAAGTAATTTTTTTTTTCTACTTTTTCTTTCTCGGTATTTTTTCAATGAAAGTTTTTATTACTATTTTTTTTTTTTTTTTACTTAAGTATCTTAAATAACACAGTGAATGATAATTTCACTTTTATTCGTTATTAAAAAGGAGTTGCATTCTCACGAGTCGGGAGGAAAAAGAAGCCACCATGACAATGATCCGGATTGCTGAACGTAAAAGTTCTGGCTAACGTTAAATACACATTTGTTTGTGCATATCTTCAGAAGAAAAAGAGAAACAAAAAAAAAAAAAACAAATGCATCTCCAACAGAAAACTGCTTAGAACAAAACCACCGAAGTGAAAGTAATTCTCTGATCTTTTAGTTACGCCACGACAAATTAGACACATAATAATCTGTATTGTCAACTAATTTGAGTTCCGCGTGGGTATGCTTCAGCTCGATTCGAAATTTCTTCCTTTCCTTTTGTGAACTCTGAATGAAATTCAGTTGAAAATAAATGAAAATTACAAGATTTTAATTTTTCGTCTCACGTTACAATTTGCTTTTATTACTTCATTTTCTGTTGTTCCTTTGATGCAGATCTTCTAAATATACTACCACAATGGATGACAAAAAAAAATTATCGGGAAAGTAATAATTCATTAAGAATCAGACGCAAAAGGTCATCTGAGGCAGTTAGGTCATATTCAGTTTGCAATTTTTTCTTGCAATGTGCTCTACTGAGCGCAACGATCTCTTGGATCTCGCGAAGAGAGACACATCATACACGCTTACTATTGTCAGAATGGAAATCCGGCGTGTTTCATGTAACGATCGGACAGTTTATTGAGAAATCTACGTTCGAGATTCACATCACGTGATTTGCAGTCACTGGCATTTTCAATTTCATTTCAATCCTTTTTTCTTTTGCCGTTTACATTCCACGAATGCGAAACAATTTATCATTTCAATTCGATGAATAATCATTGAAACGGTTTTCAATCGTTCCTTTCACAATGTAACAGTCAATGACAATCAATTTTACCCATTCATTGAACGCTTAACAAGTGAACAAACGCTGACAATAACAGGCACTTAAAAGTTTCTTAATTTCAATCCTGATTCTGAAATATAAAGAATGTAAAGTACGTGCTCGTTTTGCTTGTAAATACATGAGTAACGTACGTAATGATGTTACGATATTGGCCAGAGGTGAAAAGACAGAAACAGATGCATGATTTTGCAACGAGACACGAACGTGATGATTGTTGATTATGTAGGCAAATGAATTTAGAATAGCAACTCGATGAGTGCAGACTTACGTGATGTAACGATTAGCGTAACGTTGTAATTATCATGTTGTATGGCACGTAACTGGGCGTCTACGCGAGACCAGTGCGTCAGGTTTCAATCATTTTAAATACCTCGAAAAAGAATTATTTTTAAAGCCAAGACTAGTTCGATAAACTTTTTGAACCAAAAAAAAAATTTGGAAAAAACTTAAATTAATGTTAATTTAATGAAAATTTAAAAGACAAAGGGGATGAAGAAAAATATTGGGTTGGGTTACGAACTCACAAAGTAAACGATAACAACGACTAAAGACAATTGAAACGTTCATTATGTGTGGTTTAAAGATCTCGTTTACTGTATTGCCCATTGTACTTTAATGTCAATTTGTCAACTGTCTAGTCATTGATGATAAAACTTACAGTGATTCATTATAGTATTTTCCAAGTAATTAGATTTACGTTTGTACTGGTCACAGTTAATTCCAATTTCATGTTTACATTGTTTGTTTAATTACTAAGCAATTTCTGTGGGAATCTGATATTAATGTAACTTTTAATTATTCGCAAAAATAATTTCGTTTTAATTAGTTAGAAAAACCATTGAATTAATTTTTTCACAATTTATATCGAAACGAAAATCAATAATGATTCGTTATTAATGAGAGGAATGCAAATTTCTAAATATCTGGGCGTGGTCCGTGTCAAACCATGCAACCATTTGTCTCGTATCCAATAATTATTTGTAAGATCACTGTTTACATGACTGGCCATTTAACAATTTTTCTCTTTAACAGAAAATTAATACTGGGTCATAAAAGTCACAAAGAAAATATCCGTGATTTGAGATAAAAATGTTATTTTGAAAGTAAAGCCAGTTAAAAATTATTCCTTTATAATGATTGTAAAATAATTTTCCATTCAGTGCGCGACTTAACGTGTGTAATGTAAACACAAATGATATATAAATTATTACTGAATGCAATTGAACTTGCATATTTATTGTGTAATTGTCAGAATGAGATCTCACAGATAGATACCTTTCTCTAACATAATTTGTATCGATAATGAATGTTAAATGTATGTCATTATGCTTTTTACAATGGAAGATAATAAATTATTTATAACTTCTTTTTGATATTAACCAAGTTTTATTAAATATTTTCTGTTCTCTTTTTTTTCAGGATACTGAAACCCCAAGATAAATGACTCCATGTTCTGTCACTATGTTTCGGAAATCACTACTGATATGTATGTATTCAATGCTACAGTCTTAAATTTTTTCTCCCAAATTTAATCTAAAACAATAATCATTTTAATTTTCAGTCGCCGTAATTACGTGGTTTACGGCCCAAGCGATCACAATCACGATAGACAGAGCCGATGTTAAAACTGTAAGTTTATCTTATTGCCTCAAAAAGTATCATAAAATAAAAAATTTCCAAACATCTAAATTCATGTTCTAGCTGCAGCCCCATTCATCCATGACGATAAATGGATGGCGACCATTAACAACGAGATACGAAGAAATAGGTGTGAACGTGTCACCTTCCAGTAACCTTGAACGAAATGCCCCTCTACATCCGGTGCTCAACAAATTACAGGAGCACATGGCTGCTTCTGAAAGGATAAAGCCACAAAGAAAAAACAAACCCCAGGAGTACAGTCCACCAAGTATTTTAGGGAGCTTCACAGTTTTTGGTCATGCTGCTACGAAAGCCCGAGGAGAAGTCAATTCCGACAAGCAGTATTTACCAAAAGAAACAAAGGAATATTCCTTTTTGATCCCTCCACCTAGAGATACCTACAGATTCGAAGTGGATCCACCTCATAAAAAATCTGTGATGAGAGAAAACGAGGCATACATAAGACAGGGTCAATTCATGTCACAAATTCACAAACCGGACATTAGGGGACCACCATACTTCGTAAAATCACCACCATATTCAACGACAGTTCATCCCATGTTGGCAACAAAGAACAGACCAGTGGCCAGTGCTTATAGTCTCCAATCATCCTTCATTGCTCCTCCACATCAGCCTGTAAAATCCTCAACTTTTGAGTCTCTAAAAGTTAACAGTAAAACAAATTCCAATAGGGATAGTAATAAGCAGTATTTCAATGGACCAAAAGCTGAAAACAGTGACCATAATTACGAGAGATACACACCTCAGAGTCACATCACAACTGTTAGTGGAAATTTTTATAACCAGGTCAGCCACACACCATCTCATTTAAAAACAACTTTCGAAAGAGACCCCTCTTACTTAGTACACGAGAGTCATGAAATTGGATTCGTGACACCTCCGTTTGAATACAAGTTCAGACATCCTGTATCCTTCGAAAGTCTGATTAGGCCAGATTTGTACCAATCCACGAATTCCCCAAGACCTGAGAGTAATAAGAAATACGCGCAACCTTCAAGCTATAGAAACGAACAAATGAAACCTGTTGAACCGAAGAGGAAAGCTCCATCCCATTCAACCGAAAAGACTATTCACCCTACTTACTATGTCGCCGAAGCGCCACATCATGACTACATCATTCCTCCAGGTGGCTGGCCCAACAAACAGTTCAAACCAGACATCAATGAAGTTTTGCCAAAAGTCAATAGTCCGCCACATTTCAACCAACAAAATCGAAACATTCCTCCAATTCATCCATTGGATCCTCAATCCCAAAAAGTTGTCTATCTAAGACCAGAATTACAGAATCAAAAACAACAATATCAAGGTTCTATTATTCCATTGAACATCAATCAGAGGCCATTGGAAAAAGAATACGAGACGCCAGAAAGTATATCCTTGAAACATTTTAACGAACAACAGTTTATGCTTCAACAGCAGTTGATAGAGCAGGACAGAAGACGTCTCAGAGAACAAGAAATGCAAAGGCAGAAACAGATAGAAAAACAACAGCAGGAGGAGATTGAGAAGAAGCAACAAGAGTTGAAGATTTTGGAACAACAACAACAACAGGAGCCAACTGATTTCAAGAAAGAAGTGCCTAAGAGGAAACAAAATAATGAACAAGTGGTGAAACAACACACGAAAGCACACAATCATAGGTACCCAAGCGAGAGAACCAAGATCAAGGCGGAAAAGCCCAAAGAACAACAGGAGAAGAAAATTCAACCGAGTCAACAATTCTATGAAGCACCCCAAGTTTCAACTGAACCCAGTTTTCAATTTACCGACGATTACAATCAAAATCAACAAGGTCAGAGATACGAAATAGGCCATCAAAATGATTACTTAACCACCAAAGCTGAGGGTATTGTGACGGAATCAGATTTCAGAGCACAAAGACCACAGGCGCCACCCCGTGAACCTACCAGAAGAAGGAAGCCCATTTATGAAGGTTTAGCAGTAACAGAAGATCCAACCGAAATTCCTGAGACTGTTGAAATATTCACTGAAATTCCAATTCAGACTACCACTTGGGAACCTTTTACCACAACTTCCGCTCCCGAGAAAATTAGAACAAGGAAACCTATTGCCAATACTAACGCACCGAGAAGAAGAAGACCATCTACCACTACATCTGAACCAGAAACTGTCCCAACCAATAGTTACGATGGCGAGGATTATTACAAGTACGAAAAACACGAGATTACAGATTTATCTAAACGCAGAAGACCAAAACCACAGTCAACTCACGATGGAACTTCGTCTTCTGTGGAATCCAGAAAACCTGGAACTAGAAAACGACCGAGTCACAGATACACCCCTACTGGTCAAGAGAATTATGGTAGCGACGTCACATCCGAAGCAGTGAATCCAACCCTTTACGAGAACCAACAAAAGGGCTACGAAAATTATGAGAAATACTTGGAAAGGCACGCTAAAAACGAAAGTACCTACATCACAGAATACACCCCGACTTATTCCCAAGCAAATCCTGTAGATTATCAAACTGAAGTGGTCACTGAAAATGTTGGAACAGAATACCCCAATGTTCAAGCAGGGAAACTCACCAAATTCGAATATTACGAGCCCACTTCTCACGACGTCGGTACCCACGGCGGACAATACGTTCAACATTCCGACGAGAATCTACCATTGGAACACCTGTTCGTGAGAACAGAACCAGGCAACTACGAAACCACAACGACCACTGCAGTCTCCACAGGATACTACACCAACAACATCACTCCCACAAGAACTACAATTAAAATATCCAAATCCCAAGAAATTTCCAAAGCTACATTAACTCCATCTACCACCACTCAAGCTCCATCCAGCACAACAAAAGCTCACCATAGAATCAGACCACTGAGATACGGTAACGCGACCAGGCCTCGATTTAGCGTTAAGGATTACAAGACCAGGATGGACCTTAAGAACAAGATAGCTCAGTCGGCAGCTTCAACGACGGAACAGCCGATCAGAAAGAGACCAACCACTCAAAGGAACATTCAGCAACCATCCGTCAGCGATCCAGGACTCAGGGAAACTACCGGCAAGTACAAATATATGTCCAGGGTGTCCTATAAAACGACTTCGACGACCACGCCGTCACCCCACATTTCCGAAAACAACGCAAGCCCTACAACCGAGAAAACAAAATTCACTCCCAAGAGGAGGATGAACCCGAACTTGTACAGGAGTAGATTCACCTCGACTAAAGCAAGCAACGGGGATGCTTCGACGACGCAGAGCAACACATTTCCCTCCAATCGAAGACGCGTACCCGTAAATAAGAGTCACGACAGGGGCGGGGAGAAGAGGGGGGGACCATCCACAGAAATGGCTGCTGAGGAAACCAGTTTTTACAGTCAGCCAACCACGACACAGTATACGGAAAGCGTTAATGAGATTGGAATGGACAAGGACAGTAGCAGTCAAAGTACAATAGACGATAACAATAACGTGGTGAACGAGGAGAAGGGTGCTGTGACTGTTTCAAGTTCGTCGACGGAATCGTTGCCCCAGGACGCGAAGGCAAACAACAACGAGCGGCAAACTAGTTTGGATATTGCTTCCGCGACACCTTACGACGCCAAACTCGAGGAAGAGTTGTTCGTGAAGGCGTCCCAAAGTGTTGCTGACTTAACGAGTTCCGCTTCCGCACTTTACAATAAGCCGGGGTTGTTCAAAGCCGTGGCGTCGGTGCAAGAGAATCGCATGGTGAAGAATAAGTTACTTGTCACGACGGAGGAGCCGACTTTGCCGATCGAAGCGTTCTTTCAGGAGTTATCGAAAAAAATTGATTGAACCTCTGATTAACGATAACTGATGTCTTTTGCAAATTTGTTGCCAATTTACCATGGAACTTGAAAATTTTTTCTCTTTGTGTGTTCTCAATTCCATTTCATTGCAGTATTTTGGATTTAATGTTTAGAAAATTGTGATACACGTGAAATTTTATTGAGTTTCACTTTTGCGTTTACTTTTATCAATGCGTTTATTTATTATTTATTTATTTAAATATTTAATGGAGGAAATTATTAAATGTTGAAAATTAAATTTTTTTTTTTTTTTTTTGGCAACACATTTGTGACATTGCGTTCGTTCGATTGAAAATTGAAAAGTATGTTTTGTCGCAAAAAGTACAAGTATGTTTTATTGCAAAAAAGAAAAAAGAGATGTGAAAGAGATCAAGGAATGTAAGAAGTAATTTGCACTGAGAAAAAATTGTTTATGAAATATTTATATAAATTTTCACGTGTAAATAATTAATAACGTTCTTAAAAATTTACGTCTGCTTTATTGTTACCGAATTTGATAAAATTTTAATTTCTTTTCTCAGTGTATAAATCTTTAGTCAAAGTACGAGGTACCTGTCGAGATCCATATCTCCTTTTAGCTGAGTAAAAATAGTTTATTTTTAAATTTTTTTTGTTATCTTTTTAATTTATTTCTGCAAAGACGTTTTGGGATGGCAAAAAAAAAAGTAAATGAATCTCGTTCAGAAATCTCTTGCGTTGTAAATTATCTATTAGATAATATTTATAAAGTTTATTACTACGGAACTATCTTACCCAAAGTTAATGAAAATAGTGATTAAGGAGTTTTAGAAATATTTCTATTTTTATATTGTTTTATGGCTCCTCTCAATTGCAATTGATAAAAAAAAATTGTTATATTTAATTGCCAATTTTATATTTAATCATGTGTATTAAAAAAGAAACATATTGGTATTAGAAGGAAGGAAGGATATTGTAAAAGTATTAGCTAATTTTCTGAATGAAAGTGTTCTGCTGTTCATTGTGCGCTGTAAATTTCTATGCATGAGAGCACTAAACATTACTATATATCCGCATAATTTTTTTTTTTTTGTAATTTTATATTTCATTTTTCATACTCGTATTTTTTATATACGTATTTTCTATTCTTTGTACTACTTTTTATACAAGCCTCTGTAAATTAAAGTTAATTTTTAATAAAAGATTTGTAAAGTATTTATGACATGTAATAATTATTTTAGATCGTTGGTTAAGAAGTCGGTACCAAAATTTATACGAGTCTATAAATGTGAAATATTCATCTAAAAAAAAATGTTCAGATCGTTTCTACAAAAATATTTTGTTTCGCCGAAACTTTAAGTATAAAAAATTATATTGTTATTAATTTTGGTACTGATTTCATTAAACGACAATATAGAATGATGTATTAATTTTAATTAGCAATTAAACTCTTTCGTCATTCGCGCAAAAAATAAATATACATAAAAATGTCTCGTTCTCTTGTATAAGATAAAAAATAAATAATATGCCATAAGTAAAAATTAAAAAGTTTTAATTACTGAATAATATATTCTTTTAGATATAAAAACATTCTATTGAACAAAGAAACAATTTTCTCCCCAACATCCTCTGCATATAAATCATAATATCCCCCGTAATTAATAGCTTAATGCAGAACTAATGAAATGAAATCAAACAAATAAAATTACCGAACCAACGACAAAAAAATGAACATCGCCTGTTCCTTGACCCAACGTCAACTCTTTAAAGTCGATTGAAATCTCTAATCCATGATTCCGGCTGAAAAGCGAGTGTGAGTAATACACCATAACACGATAAAAAATAAAATAAAAAGAAGAAAAAAAATGCAAGTCGACAACTCCGATCGTGCGAACACGTGATTTTTAACACGCCAGCCTAACGAGGCTAGCGAATCCAACATTTTCCCGGATGTTCTTTGCGCGGAAACCAAACACAATAAAATCAACTTCCGCCAAAAAATTTTATACAAGGTTAAAAGTAGTAGTCCGGAGTACAGAGACACGTGAATACATGTGTATATATATATATATATATAATATAGAAAGACACACATAAATAAATGCATAAACCTATTCATGAACTCATCGTCACGCTTCTGGTGCCTATCTATACTTTGTTTCCAATGTCTGCGTGTAAGTTAAATATTACCAACACAGGCGAACGAGATGTATTGTTTAGTACCCCCTGCAAAGTCGATGGCAATTTTTTTTTCTTTTTTTTTTCATTTTGTGCTCTACGCCATGTATGACCTATCATTTGGGTTATTTGAATTTGTTCAGCAGTTTGATTACAGGTGTTGTCAAGAGTGCTGGTTCTACTAATACTGATTTTTTTTTCTTAATTTTCGTTTTCTTTCTTTTCTTTTTCGATTTTTGGTGACTTATTTTTTGGTGACAGTAATGATTTTTCGTTATTCATCGAGTGATTTTTTCATGATTTCAAGGGATTTGAAAATAGTTTGACAATAGTTTTTGTCATCTTCATGAATATCGATTTTGTTCAGTGTGATTTTTTAACAACCATCCGCCGACATAAAGTGGCATTTTCGCGTGGAACACGATTTAAAAGTAAGAAATTTTTTTACTTATGAAAAATTTGTGAGTTAATTTTTTTTTTAGATTGATAATATATTTAATGTGGGTATTTTTGATATAATTGTTTAAAAGAATAAAAATATAAGCGAGAGGGAGTTTTAGATTT
>JABFQA010002628.1:0-10955 GCA_022817065.1 Probaryconus sp. ZL-2020
ATATTTCAAAGAGCCAGTTTATAAAGCCTTGGGTTTGGCGTAACTTAAGACCGAATAAGCATCTGATCTTCAAACACTGTAATATAGCGTGATCACTATAGCGTTTAGGTCTTCCTCGTTTCATTTCCTCTCTGTAATCAGCATACCAGCCAATCGCCAAATCACTGGCAATCATAAAATCTATGCGACCCCTATTGCGTAAAAAATTATTATATTCTGACCAATTCGTTATTTTATATTTAGAATACTTGCGTGATTTACTAAAAGGGGCTTTCTTCCGGGATCTCATATAATATGGATTATTTTTAATTCAGGACATCTTACCAAATTATCACCACTCTTTCTCTACAAATCTTATTTATGCAACAAAGCCATTATGAAAGCTATCAGCTAATAGGTTGCTTTCTACGGCAACTTCAACTGAAATATCTTTAATAGCTAATCCTTGAATATTAATAATTGATTCTAGAAAGGTTTTTAAGGGCTGCCGAATATCAATACGCTTTTTTTGTTCAAGCATAGCGATTTCCCATAAAGATATAGAAGATAAAAGTAATAATTTATTTTGTTGGGCTACATCTATGTATTGTTTTACGGTTGTGGATAATTTATTTGGTTCTGATATAGCCCAAAGTAAAACATGGGTATCAAGTAATATTAGGTTACTAACGTTTAGTATTTTACTTTTCATCGTATATTGGTCTGATTATATCTCCGGTTATTTTAGCTTTACCTTTCATTATGCCTATTATAGAGTTTTTAGATTTTTCTAAAGGTTCTAATTTTGCAATCGGTATATTTTTTTTTGTAATAATTACGGATTGATGAGTTTTGTGTAGATCTTCAATTATTTCTAAGCAATGTGATTGAAAATCGTCAATAGCCACTTTATTAGACATATATATAATCTGTTACGTTAAACTTATATTATATCATATAAATATGTAAAAGGATAAAAGATTATTTGAAATTTTTTTCTTCTTTTTTTCTAAGCAATCCAATCAAGAAACCGCTAACAGTAATGAATACTCCGAGCCAGATAAAGCTCATCATCGGTTTATAATATATTTTAGCATGAATTATATCGCCATCTATATTGCTTAAGACAGCGTAAAGATCATATAGTAAATAAGAATATATATCGCTTTCTTGTGACAAGCCTTTCTCGACTATATAAAGCCTATTTTCTGGTTTTAATATGGTTATGTTATGGTTGTTATCCTCAAGCCAAAATTCAGCGATTTGCCTATAGTAATTGTTGCCTTGAGCGAACTTAACATTTTGCAAAGTTACTTTAAACTCATTACATTTTGTACTTGTGCCAACGCTGCCGGTAAAGTCCATTTCACTTTGCAATAATGCATTCATAGTAATACTAAAAGCGATCAGTGCAAAGCCGAAATGCCCAAGGATCATGCTAGCGGTGTTTTCTTTTAAAGATTGTCTAAAATAATTGGTTTTGACTATAAAATATAAAATGTTATGTAGCATTAAGAAGATAGAGGCGATCGTAGTTAAAACAGATATGACCCTAAAATTTACCCTAAGCGATATTAGATAGGTTGCTATTAAAGATAATATGAGGATAATAATATGCTTCCTAATTGAGCTTTTAGTAGTAAATAGTCCGATAGTGAAAAGAATAGGTATAACGAAAATAAGAAAATTATTAATAAAGAATCTCTCATCGATAATAACAGGTTTATCGTCAAATAAAGAATAAGCTAAAGGATAAAGCGTGGCGGATATTAATATAATAAGGCTTAAGGTGAAAAGAGTGTTACCGATGGTTATACCCGTCATTGCGAAGCCACGATAGTGGCTGTGGCAATCTCGGGCAACCTCCTGAGATTGCTTCGTCGATGCTAATGCATTTCCTCGCAATGACGGCATAGCATACACCCCCAAAGCACTAATACCCATAATCAAAAATATAACAAGTAAATATACACCTCGCTCAGGTGAGAATGCAAAAGAGTGGATCGAGGTAATAAATCCAGATCGGACTAAAAAAGTACTGAATATTACTAATAAAAAAGTAATAATTGACAAAATTGTTGTCCAGTTTTGCATATTTCCGGTTCTTGTCATGACTATTATAGAATGGTGTAGCATGATTCCGGATAGCCATGGAAATAGCGAAATATTTTCAACAGGATCGAAGAACCAAAATCCTCCCCAACCGAGTTCTCTATACGCCCACCATGAACCAAGAGCTATGCCGATTGTGGTAAATAAAATACCGATATTGGAGAATGTTTTGAGGAGTCTTATGTCATTCCTGCGAAAGTGGGAATCCAGCTTTTGAAGCGTCATCCCGTGGCTTGACCATGGGATCTTGTACCACAGATTGCGTCCTGAGATACCGCGGTCAAGCCGCGGTATGACATCAGGAGTGAGCAACCTCGCACAAACAATAGTAAATGGTACTACGTAGCTGACATAACCTAAATAAAGTAGAGGAGGGTGGATGTTTAGAGCGATATCTTGCAGCATCGGGTTTAGCCCAAGTCCTTCCTTAGGAGTAAAGGAAAATGTATTAAACGGATTAGAAGTGAAATAAATAAAGCTGCTAAAAAGTAGTTGTATAACTGACAGGATAATAATAGGTAATTTTTTATCTTCTTGGTTTTTAATTAGGAAGATATAACAGCAACTAACAATTTGTAGTAAAGTAAACCATAATAATATTGAACCCTCATGGCTTGACCAACTACCAGCTATTTTATATATTAACGGCTTTAATGTGCTGGAGTTTAAGAAGACATTTTGCAAAGAAAAGTCAGAAACAATAAAAGCATAAACCAAGGTACAGAAAGCGAGCATGGAGCAGAGGATTGTGGTGTAGAAAGGGAGTATGTCATTCCCGTGAAAGCGGGAATCTAGTTTTTTAATTGTCATACCGCGGCTTGACCGCGGGATCCATTTAAAAATATTGTTAGGTTTTAGGTTGTTTTTCTGGATACCGCGATCAAGTCGCGGTATGACAGGTAATATTATGGACACCCCGCTTAAGCACATAACAGCAATGAGGAAAAAATTACCGATTTCACTCACTGTCTGATATTTCCTCTATGGTAGGTAATATGATAATTCTTAGACTATCGATTTTATTAGCGATTTTCTTTAAAATTATTATTTTGAAGTTAAATAACTCAATTACTTCTCCTCGATTTGGAATTCTAGCAATTTTATGGATTATTAGCCCTGCTATAGTATTTGCATCATCATCCGGTAAGTTCCAATCAAGTTCTCGGTTAACATCTCTGATAGTCGTAGTACCTTTTATAACATATTCAGTATCGGATTTTTTAATAATTTCATCACTATGCCTATCATGTTCATCAGTGATAGGACCAACTATTTCCTCTATAACATCTTCAAGTGTGATAATACCTTGTAAGTCGCCATATTCATCGACAACGCAAGCAAAGTGGTTATTACGCTCTCTGAAAGCATTTAGCTGATCTACAACTAATGCATTTTCAGGAATAAACCATGGAGGAGTCAGAAGCTCATTAATATTAATCTTCTTTTGATCGTTATTATGTTCATAAAGCGATTTCAGTAAATCTTTTAAATTTAAAATACCGATTATATTATCTCGATTATCTTTCCATAAAGGTATACGTGTATGAGAACTTGATAATAAAGTTTTAATTATTACTTCACTAGGTAGATCGATATTGATAGCTATAATATTACTTCTATGTGTCATAATTTCCGATACCGTCATATTACGTATATCTAAAATTCCGCCAAGCATATTGCGATCGGATTTATATACGCCGCCCTCTTGATGGTAATGCTCAATTACGCCTCTAACTTCCTCAGTACCGGATATTTGAGGGTGTAAATTAATACGGAATATGAAACAAAATATCCTTGTAATGTAATCAAGAGCAATATTAATAGGTTTAAAAAGCTTTAGAAAAATTACAATTGTTGAAGCCATTTTAAGAGCTAATTGCTCAGCTTTGGCAACAGCTATGGCTTTAGGTACAACTTCAGCAAAAACAATAATTATAAAAGCCATGACGGCAGAAGCAACCAAAGGACCATTATCACCAAGAAAGCTGATAAATAAAGTAGTCGCAATAGTAGTACAAACAGTGTTGATTAAACTATTACCGATTAGCAAAGTTCCTATTACTTTCTCTTTTTTCTTCAAAACTTGCAAAACAGTCTTAGCACGTTTGTCACCAGCAATCTTAAGTTTATGAATCTTCCCAGGGGAAGAAGCAGTAATAGCAGTTTCGGTAGCAGCAAATAATGCAGATAAAGTGATCATAACTATAATAGCGATCACAAGTATAGTAGTCATTTGATGTTAAAATATAAAATTAACTATAAGTAATTATATTAGGAATTAAGCATTTTGCCTAATCTTTTTTGCATGCTCATTTTATTTGAAAAATTGGTGGTAAAGTTTTAGCTTTTAAAATTATAATCAACGTCGCATAGATGAGTCTCTTGTTTTTTGGCTCTTAATCATATCTTGGAATGTAGTATCCGGTGCATTCTTATTTGTTTTCATCTGTTGCCCGATCCATTGAGCATCTTGTTTAAACATAGCTTCAGTTAATATCTGGGCATGGCGTTCTCTTAATCTTAGTCCTTTTTCACCTTTAGACTCTTCTGTAGAGAGTATCGCTTGCCATTTAGCAATCTTGACACCATTATCTACAGTAAAAACACCGCAATCTGATTGATTATTTTGTTGCTTTGTTTGCTCATCAATTATAATTGGCTTATTCGGAAGATTTCCTAAAGTTTTATCTATTAATTTCGGTAATTTCTGACCGTCATAATTAATAGAGTTACCTAGTGAATCGTTAAAAGTTAATATTATTTGGTTATCTTTTTTGTCATATTTAGCTACTAAAACTGTCCAATGACCATGACCCATCTCAATAGGGATAACAGCAGCTTCTTTTCCATTATCTTTTATATCTTTAGTAGCTCTATTTACGATATCTTCATTAATTTTTTGTTGAGCTTCTCCTCCTCTAATTAAATCATTTTTTAGCTTTTCACGTTCTGCATCTGAAAGACTAAGTATTTCTTTTCTTTTATTAGCGTCTCCTAGCATTTGAGTTCGTTCTATTTCATCGGGGATAGTGCTAGCTATATCTATTACTTCTTGAACCTCAGCTAAAATTTTCTTCTTCTCTTCGCCTTTTGCTGTATAATCTTTAAGCATTTCTTCTGTTAGGGCTGTATTGCGAAAAGTTATAGCTGGTTGCACTGAAAACTTTTTTTCATCTAGTTGTGCTGTTAAAAGGTGCGTAATCTCATTTTCAGTATACCAATAATCTTTAATTTCTACATTTCTAATATTTGCTTCAGATATTTCATATTTAAAATCGTTTATATTAAAACTATTATTCATACTAGGCTGATTTGCAGGAGCGTTATCTGATATCATGGCTTTATAAGCTTGCTCTGTCATACCTACTTTTTTCCAATCTTTTTGTGAGGAATTAGTATTAATTTGTTGTGCAGCTTGTTGCTTTGTTGTCGTTAAAGTTGTAGTTTTTTCTTGTGTTTGCTCCTTTGGTAATTTAATTGGCTCTGGTTCTGTTTGTGTCGTAGGTTGTGGTTGAGGGGGTTGAGCTTCCTCTTTTTTACCAAGGTAACTAGCTATTACACTTTTAAAATAGTTAAAGACTCTTCTAAAAAAACTTGGTTGTTCTGGCTGTTTAGTTTCATATGATATGGTTGTTTCTTTTTTTGTATTATCAGGAATGTTTTTCATAATTTGCCCTCTATCGAAATTAAAATCTATAGGATTTACTTCGGATTTTCCTAAATCTTTTTGAAATTGCCGTGATATTTGAGATACGTATTTTTTTAAATTTTCGGCAGCATTATTTGGATCTTTTAAAATTTCGGTAATTTCAAGTTTAAGACCATAAATTTGATCATCAGAAGTAATACCGAATTTAGCCGTTATAAGATTCGTTGCCTGATCTAAGGATAAGGGCCAAGTTTTTACAATTACTCTTCCTCCTTGATTTTTAGTTGTTTTTATCAGCTTGTCTAATTCTGCTTTGTCAGGTATAGCACCGGAAAGTAATTTATTAACTTTTTTATCATCAGCAAGATTGTTAAAAACCGATAACAATGAATCTATATCTGTGATAGTAGTAGCTTTATCTCTATTTAGGGCATTTTTATTTATAGCAAGTTCTCTATCTTGTTCATTTGTAAAAAATACATGGCTGGTTCTTGTAAAAAGCTCTTTCCAATAAACTGCTAATTCAGGATTTTCTGTTAGTGAATTATAGCGTTTGAAAGTAATGGTACTTTTTATGTTTAAATTTTGTAGATTTATTAAATCTTGTAATTTAAAGATAGGTGCTATGTTATTGTTATTAAGTTGGATATTAAAAATAGGACTTTTATTTTGTTCCTTGGATTCTTTTAATATTTCTGCAAAAATACGATTTTTATCAGGTATGCGTGATTCTTTATTAGTCTGAAGTGAAACAATTGTTGGCGAGTCTAGAACTGTTTCTTTAGATATTTTTTCTAATATTCAGTCATTACTACCAAGTAAAAGAGTAAATATGATAGGTTCAGCCATCATTAACCTTTGTTAATAAAAGAGTTAATTATTATTATCCTTATTTTAAGGAGTTAAATCAAGACATATTTAATGCTCCATGCTTTAACTTATATAATTTATCCATTCTATGTGCTAATTCATGATTATGCGTTACCATTACAATAGCTGTATTTTGTTCCTTGGCTACTTTTAAAAATAAGTTAAATACTTCATTGGTAGTTTTAGGATCTAAGTTACCTGTAGGCTCGTCTGCTAAGATAATTTTTGGCTTATTAATTAAGCTGCGTGCTATTGCGACACGTTGCTGTTCCCCGCCTGATAATTCACCTGGCATATTATGTAGCTTTTTGCCAAGACCCAAACTATCTAATATACTTTTTGCTGCCTCTATTGCTTCTTTTTGGTTAGAGCCATTAATAAGACGAGGCATAATAACGTTTTCAATTGCAGTAAAATCTTTTAATAAATGATGTTGCTGATAAATGAAACCCAAATAATTAAGACGAATTAGATGGTTTGTTTTATACTCGTTATTTGCAATAATAACTTTGCCGTTAGTTGGTTTATCAAGCAAGCCTGCAATATGTAGTAAAGTTGATTTACCACTACCAGAAGAGCCAATTATGGCAATTAACTCGCCCTCGTTGATATTTAAATTAAGGTCATCTAATACTCTAATAATAGAGTTGCCTTGCCTATAATGTTTAGAGACATTTTTTAAAGTTAGGATTTTATTACTCATATCTTAAGGCATCCACGGGATTTAATTTTGAAGCTTTATAAGAGGGATAAATTGTTGCTAAGAAGCATAATATTATAGATAAAGAAGCGATTAAGATAATATCCTGACTTCTTACTTCTGATGGTAGACTATAAAGAAAATAAACTGCTGCTTCAAAAATCTTAGTACCGGTTATATTTTCTAAAAAGTTTTTGATAGTCCCGATATTATAAGAAAAAGTAATACCAAGAATTAAACCAAGAATAGTACCAAGCAAACCAATAAACATGCCATTATAGATAAAAATTAGCATTATCTGATTTGTGCTTGCTCCCATTGTTCTTAAAATTGCTATATCGGAAGTTTTATCTTTCACTAGCATAAATAAGCTTGAGATAATATTAAAGGCAGCAACTGTAATGATTAGCGAAAGAATAGTAAACATAGCTGTACGCTCAACAGCTAAAGCACTTAAAAATTGTGAATTCAAAGTTTGCCAGCTAAATATTTGTAAATTTGTACCTAGTAATAGCTGTACTTTATGTGAATATGCAAGAGCCTTATCAGGGTGCAGGGTATTAACTTCAATTAAGTTTATATTATTTCCAAGAGATAGAAAATTTTGTGCTGCTTCAAGTGGCATTAATATGGTTGCTGAATCATAATCATACATACCGCTATTAAAAAGCGCTATAACTTTAAATTCTTTTGATCTTGGTACGCTGCCAAAAGCGGTGGAAATGGAATTCAGTGAGATTAATTTAACTTTATCATTAACTGTTACACCTAAATTAGCAGCTAAACCTTGCCCAAGTGCTATTACATTCTTACCATGGAAATTATCAAAACTACCAAAATTGACATTTTTAAAAATTTCATTTTTTAATTTTAAATCATTTAAATCAATACCTTTAATAATAGCACCGCTATTATTATTTTTGCCTAGTGCCAAGGCTTGACCATTAGCAATAATATTTACATGTTTTACGTAATTTTGCTGCAATAATTTAGCTTTAATTTCTTCGTAATTATCAATACTGCTAGTTTGCGGGCTTATGACTATATCGCCGTTTAAACCGATAATATTTTTAGTCAGCTCTGTATGAAAGCCATTCATCACCGACATAACGACTATTAATGCCGCAACGCCGATCATTACTCCAAGCAGAGAAAAGCCTGAAATAATAGAAACAAATTTTTCATTTTTTTTAGCTTTGAAATATCTAAAAGCTACTGTAAAGATAAAGTTATTATTGATCATTTTTGTTGTTTTGTTATTTTGTCATTGCGAGGAGAATTATAGAGTAATTCGACGCAGCAATCTCAGGAAGCTTATACTACTTCATGAGATTGCTGCGTCGCTACGCTCCTCGCAATGACGATTACATCATCTACCCACCATTGGAAGTCTCAAAGATTTTATCATATTTAAATAATTTAGGTAACGTTATTAAACCAAATGCCGTAATAACACATATGGTGATTCCAAGAGGAGCAAAAGTACCATTATATAACCAACCAACTAATTGTAATCCTACAGCAGTTATAATTAATCTGACTGAGGTAAAAATGGCGGTCATGCGGGCTTTACCATCAGGAATTGCTTCTAACATTATAGGCCATAATATATTAACAGGGTATATTACGCCAAGCGATAATAAGAGCGTCACAGCTGTTATTATTAATGGATTATTTATGTTAAATATAGCTAATATAACACTTCCGATTAAAAACAATATTATAAATATAATACCGAAATAAAAGCAACTTTTAATACCAAATTTTTTAAAGCAATAGCCGCTTGTAAAACTCATAACTGAAAACAAAGCTGCCATCGATCCTTGATATAACCCAAAATATTCTAAACTAACTCCTAAATCTTGCATATATAGAATAGGGGCAATTCCAATAAATATCCAATATCCTTGAGCAAGAAATACCATAGTTAGTATATAATATATAGCTTTTCGTGATTGAAAAACAGGGAAATATTCTTTTAAGGAAATTTGTACTTTACTATTAGCTTGTCCTTTTGGAATAAAAACTATTCCAAGAACTAAGCTAATAAGCCCTAATATAAATAATACAATAAAGTTACTTTTCCATCCCCAAAACAAATCTATGTAACTACCTAAAACTGGTGCAAAAGCCATAGAAAGAGTAATAGTACCGTTTAAAATCCCCATTAATTTTTGTTGTTCCTGTACAGAATAAATATCGGCAAGCACTACATATACTAAAACCGCGACGGCCGATATTCCCATACCTTGTAGGAATCTGCCAAATAATATACTTTCATAATTATTTGAAAATATGCAAAATAAACTGCCAAGGTTAAAAATTATTATACCTATTATAATGATTGGCTTACGACCGTATCTGTCCCCTAAATTACCAACTATAAGCGAGGTAATACAATAAGCGATTAGATTCACACCAAGTAGTAACTCTGTCATAAAAGGTGAAAGATTAAATGTATCTTGTATATCCGGGAAACTTGGAACGAATAAATCTACTTCTGCTCCGGCTAAAATTTCCATGATTATTACGGTAATAAATAATCTCATAAAATTATATTATTAAATATTAGTTATAAGTTGTAACTTTGTTGTATGAGTCGCTCATTGCGAGAAAATTACAAAGTAATTGACGAAGCAATCCAGTTAAAAAATGCTAACTTATAGCATTTTTTATTATTTTTTCTGGATGTCGTGGTCAAGCAACTAGATGATACCGAGGACGTTTTTCGATTCACGCAAACAAGCCTTAAGCAGGAATGACATCGAATCCTTTTTTAGACTCATATAATTATCATAGGATCTAAAAATATCAAAATATATGATATTACTTCTTTTTACAGTAAAATATAAGAATTTTTTATTATTTTTTGTATTTTTGTTTGCGGAAGTTTTTGGAGAAGAAAGTATAAAAATAGGTTTAGAGTAAATATAAATCCACTCTAAACCTATCTAAATTTAACTTATAATAAGTCTCAAAAAACTATTAATTAGTTAGAAGCAGCAGGCTTTGTTACTAATGCTTGAACTTCAGGTTTTAGCATATTATATTGATCCATTGTTAAGCCAGTATTTATCCAGTTTTGTACATCTGATGATAACTTACCATATTGATCAGCTGTTAAGCTTGCTAACCAACCATTTACAGCAGCAGAATCCATTTTCATGATAGCATCTGTAGTTACAGAAGCAGGATCAGGCATTTGTTGAGTTGTTGTTGATGAAGCAAATACTGGTGCTGAAAAAGCTAGAATTAATAGAATTTTCAATAAATTTTTCATTTTATAAACCTTTTTTGTTTTGTAAAGTTGATTATAACAAAGCTATAACAGCTTTCAAGCTAAATTACACTAAACCTTTGAAAATTTTTATGTAAGCAAATTCTAATTGTAGCAAATATATCATCCTGTCATCCCGTGAATGAGGGCTTTGTTGCATAAATAAGATTTGTAGAGAAAGAGTGGTGATAATTTGGTAAGATGTCCTGAATTAAAAATAATCCATATTATATGAGATCCCGGAAGAAAGCCCCTTTTAGTAAATCACGCAAGTATTCTAAATATAAAATAACGAATTGGTCAGAATATAATAATTTTTTACGCAATAGGGGTCGCATAGATTTTATGATTGCCAGTGATTTGGCGAT